>JAOTAV010005758.1:0-30178 GCA_026546445.1 Cyclargus thomasi | reverse complement strand
GCAGATGTTACTGTCTTCTTACAGCTTAACACCTGATGGTATATACATTTTTTCCCCCTCTAAGGAAACTAAAGGGTCTAAGGAAACTAAAGGGTTTCGAGTTTTGAATGAGGTTGTCGCAGATATTTTAGTTTTCTTCCAATTTCGCATCTGGTGTATAAAAATTTTCCTCCCACCCGTCTAAGGGGACAAAAGAGAGGAAAAGATTTAACAGCAAACTTTTTCCTTAACACGAAAACTACTGATCCGATTTGAATACGGTCTTTGCAGATATTTGTATCTGCACCAGATAATAAAATATACAAAGTTTATCGTTGTATGTACTCTTGCGGATCAAAGTAATTTGGTCGCGTTATGTCAAACCCAGCCGACAGACAACTTATATAGTTCCACTGACATATTCCGACCAAATGACGTAGATTCGTCAACTGGCTCTCTTTCATTTACCCCATGGTTAATACGTTGAGAAGCTCTATGACCGAATAACCTGTCAATTGTAACTTATTAATAGCGTTTGCTATTATGGTATTAACATTGTAATAGTTTGTTTGTTTGGATGTTTGCTTCAATCGCACCAAAACAACTAGACGGATTTTTTTGAAATTTGATATGCTATCCTATGTTAGTATATCAAATTTCATAAAATCCGTTTTATATCACGTATTAGCTGGAATTTATTAGAGTATAGGTATATTTTATTTCCATTAAATACTCCCATAAGATAATTCATCTCTAAGTGTTCTAATTCTATGACGGGAAAGCCGCGGGTAAACGCAATAGCGTTTAAAACAATATTATATTTATTGATAGTGATATAATGTAATCGAAAATTGCAAAATAAGAGTGCAACACAATTTAATAAAATACGAGCTTTTGCCCGCGACTCCGTCCGCGTGCAAATTTTTGAAATTCGGTTTGTGCGTTCAGGAGGAAGTTCGTCAGAAAGGAAAACCCGACTCATTTTTATATAGTATATAAAATAGGACTCCTGTGCTATAATATTATACTGTTATATACAGTATAATATTATAGCACAGCGGAATTAGCGGACCCGATAGACGTTGTCCTGCCCGTTTAGGTTTTTCTAAACAATTCTCACATCCCCTTGAATGCCTGACAGAAAATTTCGTGAAAAACCGTCCTGTGCGCGGACGAAGTCGCGGGCAAAAGCTAGCCATGAATAAATCTACGTAGATTCAGTCTTTTTACCTTGGAATACCCAATCAGACGCTCAAAATCTAAATAATTTAGAGCGCCTGTGGCCATTACGCCCATTAGGGTAAGACCTTCGGTTCGCACTCGAGAGGGTGCAGGTTCGAACTCGGGTTTTACTATATTTTTATTAACTTCGGGAGGCGTTTACCAATGAGACATTTTCCGATCTCAAGTACATAATAAGAATGCTCATTGCCGTGGGAGAGCCATTCGGCAAGAAAAGCAAACACCGCAGTGATACCACGGCATAACACAAAGCTGGCGTGAAATGGCGTTGTGCTGTGTTTCGTTTAGTCAGTGAGTTTACCGATGGCCTAACTTCCCTAATCCACCTATCCCTATGTCCATTCCCTATTTCCTCATAAAGGCCGGCAACGCACATGCGACTCTTCGGATATCACGAGTGTCCATGGGCGACGGCAGTTGCTTTCCATCAGTTTGCTCGATTGCCCCCTAAATATCTTTAAAAACAAAACCGAATCTACATATTACTAAATCAGTTTATTAACACAGCTATTTTAGCCGGCCATTAGGTGTGACGAGACGGTATAGTCTGGCAACAAGTAACATCACAACTGAAGAAGCCAGTAATTACCCCCATCTCACGCCGTAACGCTATGATGCCATCACTATTCACAATCTAATATTTTACAACCTACAACCGGTATACAGGATGTACCTAAAAGTTTACAATAAAAACTGTTTTTGTAATTTTGAACTATTACAATACGTTAAAATAATCAGTGAATTTAGGTAATAATTGCTGGTTGCAAAATTCAAAACGATCTCCTACAGCGCGGTTTACTAAATTGTCTATTATAATTGACTTCGATTAAAGCTAAAGTTTTTCGTTTATTAAAATTTCCTAACCGAGAATTGGACTATCGACTTATTTTAGGAAAAAACACATAAGTACTATTCAGAGCTGTACTGTTATAAAAAAGGGATATTGGACAAAGAACACTTTTTACAGTAGAGGTCATACATTTTCCGCAAAAACTTATAACAAAGTAATTTTTACTATCACCCTACACCTCCCTCTTTACATTCCTATGAATATCCTTCTCCTATATACTGATTGAAACTTCATATATAGGTGATCGAAGCTCTACATTTCAATGTCGAATTTTTCTGTCATATCTTGCTACATTTGGCCACAATCAGTGAGTACTTCTTGTTGAAGTAGGTATTATTATTTATTAACATTAAACCTTTGTGGCATCCTGTATCTAGTGTTTATCTGATGTACTTAATATAATTGGCCGCACTTGCATGCAAATAAAAACATGGCGGCCGAGAAATCGCGAGAGAGCGCGCTCGCTGGAGCGGCACCTATACGTCAATTGCGATTTATTTTATCAATTTTCTGGAATCCATAGTAACATTATTATTAAACGAAGTCTGTATGTCTGTTCGTCAATCTGTTTATTACCTTTTTCGTACGTTCAAACCACCAAATGGAATTCAATGACGATAGGTTAAGTCCTGGGAAAGCACGACATAGGTCCTAGATCTTTTGTCAACCTGTTCATCTGTCTATTACGTCTTTATACTCGAACCACCAAATGAATTTGAAAAAAAAACGATGCAAACGGCGACGATAAATTCAGGGAAAGAACATATAACTTTCATGCACTGGAAAAAATATTAGTTATTTATTTGTAAATATTTTTTTGTTTTTTTTTTTGTTATTTATTGCATTTATATTGGATATTAAAGTTGCATGCAATATAATGTGTTCTTATTATAAAATATTTCATTGAATATTACTAAAGTATTGAATTTCAAAGTATCAGATTGCTGTACCGAGAAAAACTGCACGGCATTACTTTCACGTCAGTAACGATTTGTTGTTGAATTTTCTGATACATTATTCCTGTGCTATTTTCCATAAGACTTAGGACATATTAAATTACAAAGTAACTTAGATGTTAACTCTTTATAACTTTGGTAAAAGAGTATTATAATTTATAAGTACAAACTCTTTAAGTCTAATGAGGTTAGGGCGCAAAGATCGGGAGGGGCGCTAAAATCGTGTCTTTGTTTTCATTGATCTAGTGAATGGAAAAAGCTTAGAGTGATAATTATCCTCAGGAGGTCGGAACACTGGATCAGTACGTATACAAACTTTACCTTGATTTTTGATCCGAAGCTACCCAAAAAAAAACTTTCTTTATCTACACCGTACGTAGATAGAGAGAGACTAAACTCAGTCGTAACTCGTATATTAATATATAAAATATGTTGGTGCCTGCCGGAACTTACAAAGCAAACTTCTAAAATTCAATGTACCGTGACAAAACGTAATATCTCAATAAATATAAATAAAATTGAGCGTCCGCAACTTAGTGGGTAAGCTGCGGACGCTCCTTTGGTTCGCACTCGAGTGAGTGCAGGTTTTGAACCTGGGTGGAGGCGTGTAGCAATGAGACATTTGCCGATCTCGAGTCCATAATACGGTACGAATGGGCCGGCTTGACCGGAGTGATACCACGGCTTCACAGAAAATGGCGTTGTGCTGTGTTTCGTTCAGGTAGTGAGTTTACCGGTGGCCCAACTTCCCAAATCCGCTATGCCTATTCTCATTCCCTATTCTCTCATAAAGGCCGGCAACATACTTTCGACTCTTCGGATGTCACGAGTGGGCGACGGCAGTTGCTTTCCATCAGGTAACCTGTCTGTTCGCTTGCCCACTAAACTATCATAAAAAAAACTTCAAAACTTAATTTTATTCAGCGTCCGCCACACTACTTTATTCGCATCGGCCACCGGGGTGGTGGATCTTGAAGGGGACGGATGGGAATATGGGCAAAAATTGGTTTGTGAGCTATTATTATGCATGAAATATATAATTATACAAAATGTTGTACAGTAAGCGCGTTACGGTTTGCGCTATACACAAGAGTTCAACGAACTCCCAAATTTATTTAATAACTTACATACTTAGCACCGTAAACAAAACACGGTTTAAAATATTTTAATTTAAAACTACGTGTTGTCCGATAGCTTTTTTATTGTTTCTATTTAATAAGAAGAAGTAAATTATTGTTTGCTACTCTGTTACACTAAAATACTGAACCGATCATATTACAGAAACTCTCTACCCATATTTTCTAAAAAAATATAGGTAAAATATATTTTTGTAGTATTTTAAAATTTATTTTATTGACATAGGGAATTTAACTGATAGATGAAAAAAATATTAAATTAGTCTAAAAAAAATATTTTTATATCACATCAGGCTCCAATATATTTAATTGTAGAGACGATTTATCTCTCTCTTAATGGCTGAAGTTACTTATTATTAAACAACTTATAGTTTGCACATAAAATTATGTAAGCATATGAAAAATAGATAATTATATTACTTTTATGTATCGGCCATATCGTGTTTCACTTGGATATTGCCATAATTTCTTAATAATAATATTTCTAAATCTACTTTTTTAAATTATTTTTTTTTATTAGCTTTTTTTTTATTTCTGGTTGTCTGGAAGAAACCGCTTTTAGCTGTAAGACCACCAATTTGTACAATTCCTTTATTATGTTTAAGTTTATTCTACTTCCCTACAATGTTGCTTGATAAAGCAATCGAGGGGAAATCAGCCGATAAATTCTTTTACAAAAACTTCTTCACTATGATCGATGGAGTAATTGGTTGTAAAAATGTTTAGAAAACTTTGATATAATCGTCGTTATCAGAGTATGTCGTAATAATTGCGATGAAAAGACTATTTCCATCCGCATTGCTGAAGAGACTGTATCGCTGTTGGCTGATCGTTACAACACGTAGTACCAGATAGTTCGTAGTACCAGGTAGTACTTACTAGCGGCGATAAAAATATTTGAAGATATAAGTGGAAGAACCAGATAACTAACATTTTACAACCTCCAAATAAACGAGTTTATTTGAAGGTTGTAAAATGATAGTTTTTGATTTTTTCGTATAAAATTTCGACAAATCTTTTCACTAACCTACTGCATTATCTAGATAAACGAATAATCTTAATATAAAAATATGTAGCTAGTGTAGCTATAAAATTTTATATCAAAATATTTTTTCCGACCCGAAAGCGTCGATTGACGCAATAAATCGTTATATTTTTTATGTTTATTTCCTATTTCTTCCACTTTTTTAGATTTTATAGGTATTAAAATTGAGACATCCATATTTACATTCAAGTGTGTTTTTATCCTTCCTTCACATCCCAAAGCATGATCTACATTTCCGCCGGAACTGCACTAAGAGTGTAGAGGCCGTCCATGATCGCCATGTCCCCGTTCAATTGTGGGACATGCCGGGAGTTTCGTCAAGTTTCGTGTTGCCACATATAAAAATCTCCATATTTCTCAGTCAGCGGTGGGTTCCATAACAATATATAGGTTTCTCAGTACTTATTACAGATTTTTTATTGCAGATGTGCATTTTATCTCTACAGGATTAGAGAATTTTCTTGCTCTATAAATTATTAACATTTAGAATTCAACTTATATCAACGTGAAAATAATAAAGAGGTTTCATAAGAAATGCTTTATTATTTTCACGTTGAATAGATCTATAAAGATCTAACTACAAAAATACTGACTGTGGGGTGCCAAGGAAGTATATTAGGTTATATCCTATTCCTCATTTATATAAACGATCTAGCCAAAGTAACAAAATATCTAAGCTTTATGTTTGCTGATAAAACATATTAACATATATTAATAGACGAAATTAAAAATGAGTTAGAAAAAGTTAAGAATTGGCTAAAATGTAACAAATTAAAAGTAAACTAAGAAAAAACAAAGATAATAAAATTTCATAAAACGAACTCGGAAGTGGAAATAAAAGAATTAGAAAATAGGATAAGCCCAAAAAAGTGTGTACCGTGTACCAAGTTCTTAGAGTTCAACATCGACTTTATCTTATCATGCCTATATCTCATCTGTGTTAAGATATGGACTAATACTATGGGGAAACTCAGTAGAAGTTAATAGAGCGTTTATAATACAAAAAATGCATTAGAGCTATGGCGGGGGAAAATCCTAACGATCTCCAAACCGCTCTTTAAGCGATTTAAAATTCTTCCCTTAACCAGCTTGTACATATTAGAAGCGTGTCTATTTATTAAGATATATGATTATCTTTTTGACAAAAAAAAACAATAGCCGAATCAGAAACAAAATCAATATACCTACTCATCGTAAAAGTCGTGTTTTAACAGCAAAAAATCATATTGCATGACAGTTTTTTTTATTCAAATTTACAATAATCTTCCCGATAATATTAAAAAAGAACACAATACGACAAATTTAAAAATGCACTATCTGAGTAGCTATTAGAAAAGTGCTTCTATACAATTGAAGAATATTTCAACGATTTAATCATATCCAATTAGTTTAAATTTTAAATCTAAATTATTCATTGCATATTTGAGATTTTTTTTTACAACAGCTGACATTTTATATTATATATATTTCATGGCTTTATTGTAACTTTACTTTGACCGTATTAACTATTATTTATATTATTATCTTATTGTATTGACTATGTTAACTACTGTTTAAATTAAATTAGTAATGATGTATATTCATAATTGAGCTGGACGGGTCAACGAGTCCTATAGAGAATAGCTTCCGTGGTCCCGTGTTCCGGCGAATGCCGGACCGGATGAAGTTACTTTATATTTGGTATAGACTCACATTACGATTAGTATTGATTTATACTTAGTTACAATGCATGTATACAAGTGCAGAGAGTGAAATAGACTGCTTTTGAAAGATATAGATTTTAATCTAGTGCTGATTTCATTATTGGAAAATGTAAACAGACCATAAGCATATTCTCCGGTAGAATTTAAAGACAATTTAAATTTATTATGAAACAGGCAATAAGATTGGAATTTTAGATGCATACCTAAATTCTGAAAGTCTCTTTAACCTGCATGCAGATTTGGAGAAACTCAAAAGGAAAGCTGTTTTAGTATTTAAAATTTAAATTAAAAATCAAATTCACAAATAACTGTCATTGTTTTATGGCCTAAGTTTCATTTGAGGAGAATACCAGAATCTGCCTATCATTAAGTTTATCTTCATTTATATAATATACGCCTAAATGAGGACAATAAATAAACATAAATGATAATTTATCGTAAAAATTTTTGGACTCTGGATGTCTTTAGCACATCAGAAATTTTGCAAGATACAGGTTTCAGATTATATTGTATAAATATAATTACCTAATTATTATGAGATAAGTAAAAAAATACTTGCAGATCCAACAGTCGAGAGGTCTTGTTCTATAAATATAAGCCAATCTCAAATTCTCTAAAACACACAAAAAAGGTCGTCAAAATCGGTTCTGCCGTTTAGGAGAAGATCGGTGACAAACACACGCACACATGAAAAATAGATTACTATTTTTTGTCCGAGTAACCGCGTAGAAGAATATCCCGTTTTTTTACAATATTTTTTAATTACTGCTCGGCTCCTATTGGTCGTAGCGTGATGTTAGTACGTAGCGCGATAAATGGACTAACCAACACAAAAATAATAGATTCGTTCCGGCCAGGAGCACCTGAGAATAACGCATTTAAAAAAACAAATTAACTCTTCAGCTTTATATTATTAGTTTGTATACATATAAGGATATCAACTGCTTAGTGATCATGTTGATTGATGTCACAGGAAACTCATAACATATTTCACTCCGCTTTTCCTTTTATCGCTCATTGTTTTCACTTTTACGCCGATAAGATTTCCTTTACTTCTTAAATCCACCGTATATCAACAATGTGGAGATTTTCAATAATATTTAAGTATATATAATAATTTAAATCTTTGCAGAATTTAACTTTTGCTATCGACAGTACATGTCGATTCAATTTGGTTTATTTGTAAACAAATATCAGACACGCTTTGTATTACAGTTGTATAATACGCTATTTATATTCAAGATTCTATTATACTTTAAAATTGCGCAAAAAATTCGCGAATAACTTCCTCCTTCCAACGCTAGATGGCTTTGAACTTTCGTATTACGTAAGTTCGATATTTAAATTTTTGGCAGTGGTGGTCGAATATTAAATTAATGAAAAATGTTATTTTGTTTGTGCAGTTGCGCCGTCGATGCCGCACCGCGGCGTTAGAGACGGCACCAACTCGCGTAACAATCGACCAAGTCGCGAGTACTGCAACATTCTTGGCGTAAAAGTTCCAGTGAATGGTTTACTCCATGTAATGTGCAATAATATTCCATCGGAATATAGTGCGACCAACAAATTTTGCTTGTGTGTGTTGGATTTTTCTCTATGGAGTGTTGGATAACACGTAGGAAACATTTTGTGAGTACCTATGTTGCTTGTAAGAAAACATTTTATATGTTTATTTTGTAACCTTTTTAACAAGTTACGATAAAGTTTAACACTTTCATAATATTAAAATATATATATTATATCATATTATATAATATTATTTCAAGGATCTTATAAAAGCAATTAGTAGTTTAATTTCACCAGTTATCAGACTTCTAATAGTTAACTATTATTTTTAATATGTATACGCAAGTATAATACCTAAGTATACAAAAATTTTGGTGTTTTTAATAAATAGTAATATGTAATTTTGTTTGTATTTATTGCTTATTGATTTAAGCAAATTATTTATTGATACACGGAATAAATACTTACATTATTATAGTTTCGTAAGAATCGAGAACTTGTATTTTGTAATAGATTTTTACAGCACAATCTATACAATAGCAACCTTGAGGAATAGAAAGCATAAAGTACTCGTAAAAACAAAGACCTTAGGTACTGATTTCATTATTACATAGTAAACATTTTAAAAAACAATACCTACTGTACTAAAAATTTTAATGTGACAAAAATTGTAGAGCTTTGTAAACAAAGTATATTAGGATCCTACGGTGATGGGAAATAGTACCTAAATATTCTATAATATCTATATACTATAAATAGGAAAGTGTGTCTATCTGCCTATCTGCCTCTTCAAAAATTGAAATTTCATATGGGGAAGGATATTGGATACTTTTGAGCTCGGTAAAATGTACGGTTCCGCAGGATCAACGAATTTTGACGCAGTAGACTTGCGGGCCTCGTCTAGTTCAATCGAAATTTCGGAATTCTGAAATCTATAAGTATTCAGGTTTTGTTCGGTTTCGATAGAAAGAATTAACTTAGAAACGGTGCAAATCTAATAATGCTAATTAGATTAAGCACTAGTAAATCGTACTGTATAGTCTTATTTGGTAAGACCACTAATACAAAAAAAGAAAATGATTTTATTTTGTCTTCATACTAGCTGACTCGACAGTACGTTGTTCTGTGTTAGGGACAGGATGAAGTCTGTGGGAAAACTGAGATATTATTCAAAAAGATCTACCTCTCTATCCAATAATCCGGAGTGAATAAAAATATACGAAAGTAACAATAAATGATGAGGAACTAAAATTATCGTTCTATATAGCCTATTATTCAAAATAGACACTAGTAAAGTTATACGGTAGAAATGAATCGTAACAGGCTTTAAATAATAGGTAGATAATAGCTCAAAAACACGAAACATTAAGTTGGAACAATTCCAACTAACTTATAGCCAAATCATTCGTTGCAGGTACTCATAAAATCGATTTGGAATTGCTACCAAAATTAGTTAGAGCTAGAGTTTCATTCTTGTTCTCAGTATTTAAATGGGAATTCCTTAGATAGCTACAAACACCCAAACTTTCATAAATTTGTTTAGATGTCTTGTTAATCAATCACGATCAATGATTTTTTACCATAAAAACCATCAGGGTCAGATTAAGCTTATGTAGAAAGCCTACATAAGTCATAAGCTTAATCTGGCCCGCTTGAGCAAGTCCCCTCTTAGGCTCCTCTACTATTAAAAAAATTTACAAACCGAGCATATAGACACTTCGTGCTTAGGGCTGCCATGTGTTCCAGATTCCTGAATTTATCTTAGTTTGAACAGCAACAGAGGACCGTCCGAGGGGGTTTTTAAAAAAGTGTCTGGCTAAGACCTGGATAGTGTTTGAATCCAATCTTTTGTTCTTGTAGTAATAGACGATAAAAGAAATACAAGGTTCTTCTGTGCCCAAGACTAGATATAATTTAAAGGAACTGAATTTAGCATAATTTTTTGTTATAAAACGTATGTAACAATTTCATTTTGTTGAAAAACTAAAAAAATCTTGTATTTTAAATTCTGGGAAATAACCACATTTCGGCTCATAGTTTTTTGACGTATTTTCGTACTAAAGGGATTTGTATGAGGCAATATTGCAACAAATTCTCATAGCTACAAACAACCAGTAAAAACTCGCTGTTAATGTTTCATTATTCCATGAGAAACAATTGCTTACAGAAATTGTGCAACTTGAAAATGTTGTAAGCTGAATAAGTAGGTATCATGACGTTAACTTTTTTAAAATTATACGAACGTGTTATACGTGCATATTTATAATTCAATTGTTGCGTTCGATACTTGAAACGGGCTTGTTCTACATTTTGGGCTGACTCAAAAATGTCATCATAATAACTGCTCATTACTCAACATAAAAAAACCTAAAACAAATTTAAATACTTTGGGTCATGCCAGCTTATGCCATATTTTTTTAATTTCCATATAAACTCTGTCAAGGAGTATATAGGCCATGCTTAGGTGGTATGTACTCTATATTTTGGCTTCCTGAAACCTATTAATTTTGACACTAAAATATTCTTATCTGCGGATTGTTTCCTATTGCTGTTTCAATCTAAATTTAAACTAAATTAGGTACTATCTGAAAGGACTAATCTATTACCTAATACTTATTGTAATGTAAAACTTAGCAAAGATAATTCTTAACGTGGTAACATATTTTATAGATTTTTAATATAAAATGTAAATAAAGTTGAAATGTCAACAACTTCCTAATTTGTAATTTAAAATCAGATCAATAAATATATAGAAAGTATTCCGTATCTTTATATAAAAATCAGAGAAAGCGCCCGTATATTTTTTAATTTCGGGGCAAGTGTCGTAATATGGCACGCATAATTTTATCAACGTGCAGATCATATTTGTTTGTACAAAATACACCTACGTTATATAATTTCGTTGGCTAACAGTCATATGTACTGGACCTCTACGGTAGAGTTGTTATTTAGAAGGACTATAAACCGCCATTTGTAAATACTGCTATACCTATTAATTATATAATTATTCTGTGTGTCTGTCACTCAGCTCCTCCCAAACGACTAGGCCGATTTTGACAAAATTTTTGGTATGAATTTAAAAAATATTGAGAACGGTTTAGATTCATAAACTGTCGGGTCCGCTAGTTTTACTATAAAATGTAACTAATGATCAAAGATTTCTCAACCGAATAGTGTTTCGCGATCACAGCAAACCGCAGCGGTTTACAACAAGATAGGTAACTACGACAACAAACAGAAATAGATTGGCATGCGCTGGCGAAACCGAACCCACGACCCTCGTAACAGTTACAAATAACCACAGACCGACTTCAAAAAAGGGAGTTATCGGATTTATGAATGTGATGATTTATGCACCACGCGAAAACTACCGATCTGATTTGAATGCGGTTTTCACAGTTGTATTCGTCATCTTCCATCTGGTGTGTAAAAATTCTTTCCCCCACCCCTTTGAGAAGACAAAAGAGGGGGTAAGAGTTTGTACTAAACTTCTTCTTTAAGCACTGATTTGATTTGAATGCGGTTTTCGCAGATGTATTTGTCTTCTTCCAACTTAAAATCTGGTGTATGAATCCCTCTCCCGAAATTCGACCATAAATATTTAAGTCCATGGTGTAGAGGAGCTATAAAAAAGTAAAATCTATTCTCGATTCAATCACAGACTTCATTCTGACATGAAGTCAAAATATTGTAGTTTGCGTATCATGGTGTGCGTAGCGTTTTATTTATTAAACGTATGCAAGAATAAAGCATATTTAAAATATAAAACATATTTGAAATACAAAAATTATAGGTATGCCACGCTCCTCCTCTACTTCAACTATACCTGGGAGAAATTTCATGCTTTTATATATTCTATGCGGTACGCCTCTTTGGTCAAAAAGCGGTACAATTTACAAAGTTTTCCGCTCGCGTATTATTAATATATAGATACTGAAATAGTGACTCTTAGCAGCATCATAATGCGTTTTGTGCTAAAGGTTTAAAATTAGTTTAAAAATCTTGTTCGTAAAAACATTTAAATATTGAGTAGCTTAAACATTGCCATTTGCACTGTATATTATTTAAATAAAATATAAATTTTTTTAATAAAATAAAGGAAAAAATATAGTTCTAGCAACAGTAATTTTATTATATAAAGTTAATTCGTGTCGGCTATCATTGAAACCGGAGCCCACTGGGAAAAATATTATGCATCATAAAAATAATATAAAAATAATTTAAAATATTTTTAATTCAAAAAAGTATCATTTCGGTAACTAACCCGGTGAGAAGAACCGGCGTAAGAAACTCGCACGGGTCCACCTTTTACCAAAAAGATGGAAAATAACAATATTATGTCTTAAAGCTAATTTAATAAACGATATGTATATATTGCAATGTATTGTAACTTGTTTATAGATTTAAAAAAAGAAAAATAAAGTTGTGTACAAAAAGACTACTTATCTCAAGTGGAGCCTAATGTCTTGTTTAAATAGATAAGTAGGTAACTAAATTTTAACATAATTTTAAGTGACTTAACTTGCCACTTGCTTCTAAATTTTGTGTTTACATGCAATTATTAACTTAAAATTAAGTTAAAAATTTGTTACCTACTTATCTACTTAATACGTGTAAACAAGACATTAGTTTCTAGTTTCTACCCTGGTAGACATTATTTTCCTTAACGACAAACATTATTATTGTTCGTAAAGAAACAACATACGGCGCACAGCACGTTGCAACCTAGATATAAGTCAGTGACCCATAACCATGGAGCTATTATGTCAATTTCCATTGTGTCATCCCTATTTCGTTGTACTTATGGCCCAATATCCCGCTATGTCATAACGTATGTAACAACCTTCACCGAGCTGCTTACAGGTGAAGTAGAGTTTTTTTTTATCAAATAAAATATTTTATGGAGGCTGTACACTCACGCCGACAGAGAGAGAGTACAGCCTCCAGAGACTATTGCAAGCGGCTGACAGACGAGACGAGGCGAGTGCAACCATTTACACTTTCGCACTCGGTCTCTGTGTCTCGGCAAGAGTTTACAGCCTCCATTAAAATTTAAGGAATATAATTATTTTACATACTATAAAATTTTGATGAATCTCGTACTTTAGCTATTTCATTATGTAGCAATGTCTATGTCAATCTCCAAAAAATCACATTATTTTAATTTCTTTATATTAAACGTAATTTTAATTTAAAAAATCAATCATTTTTGTGGTTCCAAAACGTCCATTTACGAAAAAATCCGGCAGTTTTTAAAATGTTAGTTACCAGCTTCTTCCGTTTATGTTTTTATTTACCTAAAAATATGATATTTTCATAAAATATGTATGAAAATGCCATATGGTAAGATATGGGAAACAGGATTTAGTCCCTCCATCTGGTATTAGGAGTCTGATTTTTAAAAATAGCAAATAAATTATACTTCGAATTACACACATCGTATTTTATTTATAGCAAACAACTTTTTTTTCCTAGGTTCAGACCATAGAGTAAGGTTCAGACTATAAAAGTTCCGTTCCTACTCCGATCCTTATAGTATGGGCTTTATAGCTGGACATATCTCCCTACTAGTGGTAGTTAGACTACGAATATTATAGTTTTTCTGTGAAAATAACATTAAATATAAAATGATCATGATTTCGACTCGGCATTAAATCATATTTTATCCCCTATTAAAACTGGTCAGATATGAGATAATATTATTTCCCAGACGATAAAACTACTTATCGTTCATTTTCCCTACTTAGATTACAATAAGGACGTACCTATCTATTAAATGTACCCGTTACTAGAACTTGCCCCCTAAATATCATAAAAAAACCGTTTGAGCGTGAAGAGTTAAAGACAGACAGACAGACACACTTTACCATTGATTATATAAGTACTATGGATCTTAAGGCATATAGGAATTTGTTTAGCTGAGTACCTAATTAAATAAAGGAAGCCAAAAATACAATACTTCTTTTGTTATGGTCCCTTATAATTAGAAACCTGCCAAGTGCGAGTTGGACTCGCGCACGAAATGTTCAGTACTAGTAGTGAGTAAAAACTCAGAAAAAGAACTCGAAAGTAAAAAAGCTATAATAGACCACGTCGTGTAGGCAATAGCCCAATGTAGTTGACCAGAAATGACATCTATTATCAAAAGACAAAACATTTATTCATTAACTAAAATTTTTAAACTAGTAGCAATATTACCGTTCTTGATATATATACAGCCTTGAGACAGACAGATCAAAGTATTAATTAATATAGTCCGGTTTCTACCCTTAGGGTACAGAGTGCCGACTGCGAGTTTTTTTTTTCACATTCGACCGTGAACGCATTTTGCGTTTACTAAGATTTTATAGGGGATTTGTACATATTACCGTTAGCATCGCTAGGTGGCGCTGTACAAATCCATATAAAATCCTATGTCAACAGAAAACGCGTTCACGATCGAATGTCAAAAAAAACTAGCACTCGGAACCCTAAAAAGTGTGTGTGTTGGAAATTGTCCTTATATCGCGCCGAGTTATATATTCAGCGAAGCTTAGATGCAGTAATTTCACTCCTAACTAATTATGTGTTACGCCTCTTACTTTTCACTCCAGTTTTGTACGGATGACTAGCTATTGCATACAATATGGTCACTAGCCATGCAGCAAGTTTGTAAAAACTACAAATCGAGTCGCTTTCGTTTACACAACTCACTCATAGATGGCGCTACGGTAGTCGACCACAATCGATAAATAATACTTTTAAATCTGGTGTGTATCATGAAATATTATTTTTATTTTATGTATCTTTGAGTGAAATTGTTTAATTTATTTAATATTTGTTAATGGACTTGAAAACATAAATATTAAACATGAATAAACGATAAAATAACAAAAGCGGATGTACCGCAAACGTTTTATGTCTATAATCTGTGTTGTTTTGATAGATATTCGCAAATGTCAATTTCGTGTTGCCGATCGGCTTATCAACATATGTTTGGGAATTTCAGCACACTGCGTCTATGTGAATATCAAGAAAATGAAAAAGAATAATTATTGTTTACAAGTTTCTGACTTTGACGAGGATCACTGCTGCGCGGGAAATGTCATTGGTAACTTTCGACGCGCTTCCTCACTGCGACTGCGCGGTGAGAAAATGGTGCAGCGATCACCTCTGTCCACCAGGAGATTAATTCCAGTAATCACGGAAAGTACTAATCAGAAACAACGAAACGATGGCTCTCGTCTACCGGAGCCAAGCCATCGTCAACGCAGCCATGTAAGACAATATTTTTTTATTAATTGAAGCAGTTTATTCTTGGCCAGAGGCCAACCAACTCAAACATGATAAATAGGCCACGCTCCATTGTTCTGCATATTACGAAATTACCCATAACAAGTAAAATTTAATTTTTTAAACTTTTTTTTAAAGAATCATCTGTTTTTTTTCAGTCATTTAACTGCAATAGTCAAAAGACAAAAAAATCCTGCTTAAAAGGCCAAGATTGTACCGATAGGCACCTGAGCATGACAGATTCTGCACATACCCCACCTGGATCACCTGAAGACTTGCCTGATGATGAGTCTTTACACAGTTATGGCAGCGCTGCAACAGCAGCATCCATTGACGCTGGCTATGCCCCGTTCAACGGGACTACATTCAGTGGTCGATCAATGCGGTATGTCCTGCACTGCTCCTCTCATGCTGGCCTTGCAGGAGATGAATATCTCACACCCACTCAGCGGGCCCAGAAGCAAATACGACGCCTCAAAAGTTTACTCAGTCAGGCAAAAAAAGACTTGGAAAAGAAGGACAGTGAAATTTTCCACCTGACTAAAGAAGTTGTTGAGTTACGTCTCTACAAAGCTTCAATAATTTCTCCCGATGATAAGTCAAATTCCAGTGAAGTTGTGACTATCAAGGAGAACAATGACGATGAAGCCGACGGAAGAGACAGTTGCCAAGAGAGTCACAGAGCCTATGACGTCACCGATAGTCCTATCTTCAAACAGACTCCAACTCGCTGTAGAAATGAAATGCAAAGTTCTTTCACAGACTCTGGACATTTTGATGATCTCACAAATTCGTCCTTACACTCCAAAGAATCTGTTCTTATGCTTACTCATGAGGCATCATGCATGACAGAAGAATTAGACAGTGAAGAGGAGCGTCGCAGTCTGATATCTTTTTATGAGAAGAAAATAGAGGATGTTATGAGAGCACATGTTGGTGAGACACAGGAACTAAAGAAAGCTCATAATGACAAAGTAGAAGCGCTGTTACAGAAATTAGCTGACGTGAACACTAGATACTGTGAACTTCTTCCAAACTATGAGCAGGCAAAGGAAAAAATTCACTTGCTTGAAAAACAATTGGAAGAAGCTAGCAAACAATTACAAGATGAAGAGAGCAGGCATCGTGCTGTATACCTGCAGATGTATAATAAAGGAGTAGAAGCTGCTAAATTTGAGTTAGAGAAGGTAAGACACATTATATTTTACATAATTGTTCTGTAAGAACTAGTAAGTACTGTTAATCAAGCACTTTATTTTGATAATTTTTATTATCAAAGTGATTAAGTAACAAAAACATTCTCATTCAATGATTGCATTGTTGTTAACTCCAAGGTTACAGGCATTGAACAGACTCACTATAATTAAAGATTGTACTCGTAACACATCAAAGGTTTTATGTATATAATTTTGAATATAATATTAGCCCTTTAATTAACACAAAAATCATTTAAAAACATATGCTGTGTAAGGTTATTTTATTTATGTTTAAAATATTTTAAGTTTGTTGTATTTTGATTTTACAGGAGGGTGATCCTGAGGCTGGCCCGAGTCAGTTAAACCGAGTGTCTGTTGAGGAGCTTCTTGAGCAACTGCAGATCACTCAGACTGAGCTTGAGAATGTCCGAGTAAGTTAAAATGTTATGCTTACTTACCATATTCTCTTATCATATTAACAATAAAGTAAACATACATTCTAACAAAAACATACTTTAGTCCTTTAACTGAATGCAAGGATAAGTCAAACAAAAGATCTGTTTTTTATTTATACAACTTGAAATAAAGTGAAATTGAATGTGGTATTGTAATCACAATTGGAAATATTTAAAAAAAAAGAATACTTTTTTTTTGGTCTGCAATATCTTATGGAATGAAATGTCAAAGTAAAATGAGTGTGTTCATAAAAAAAAATTGTAACATCTAACTCACAATCTTTTTGCCATGACAAGTGTTCTCACATTTTAACATTATCGAAAAAAAAAAATAGTTTAACTGTAGCAAGCATGTACGCAATTAACATGACTCGGCTAACATGTAGTGCATTACAGGATACTGAATTCAAAGCGGACCGAACCACTAAGTCTCAAGTACTTCTAAGTGCAAAGGAGGCTGTTTCTTTATGGGTCCTAGGAGCGCGCAAGGTCGGATATAGCCTTCGGAGGGACCAAGCTTATAGTTTTTTTTTAATTATCACCTTGCTTAGACGCACAGGACAAACTAGAATTTGGAATGTATTGCATGAGTAGATTTACAGGTTGGGTTCTAAAAGTAGTAACATTACAATTTCATGCATACCTTTTAATTATTTCAGCTTATGTTTTTATGTGTAGTATGTATAATGCCAATGAATGACACATTTCTACAGAATTTGGTAAAACATTATGTGCTGTTTTAAAAGTTTAAGATGCAATATATTCCAATTGCAGAAAGCGGGGGCGGCATTTGTAGATAATTCTAAAAAAACATAAAATATTTTTTGGGGCAGATTCAAAGAATAATTATTATTATATTTATATAAATAATAAAACAATATGTAACAGAGATTCTTGTTTACGTCTACCCAATTAATATTTGTGTAAATAGTTTATCAACATTTTACATTGTAAAAGATACAAAGCTTCTTCTCGCTTTGTTATCCTTATAATTTGGTACAGGTGAATAAAAAAACGCTTTGCATGCATTTTGATGAAATAGCCTCTTTTGGTTTATAATTATCTAATAGCTTTTTATGGAAACCTTAAATGCAGGTGTAAGTCTTATGTCTACAGTGCATGTTTGTTTTAAAAAAATTAATAGAATATTATTTTACATGGATTAATTTTAAAGCTTTTTACTATGTTTCTCTTTCATTTTTAAATTAATTATATGCAGTATAACACAATTGAAGACAAAAGTGGAAGAAGAGGACAACTAGCATTATGCAAACTTTGAGTATATACTCATTTTTTCCCATAAAATGTTGATAAATCTTGTAACTTACCTATTACATTATTTACCTAGTGTATCCAGCTACACATTAAACCCTCATAATTTTAACTTTAAATAATTTTTCGGGTCCAAAAGCGTCCATTAATCCAAAAATCTGGGAGTTTTTTAAATGTTACTTATATGCTTTTTCCACTTATGTCTTCAATTAGTGAACACAAGTGAAAGAGACAAATAGTTATCAGGAAGATGATTTAGAGCCAGATTGTTATCTAAGCAAGTTGGTTGCATTGTGTAAAACCCAGCCGACATACATGAAGCTGACATAATATTGGACCATCAACTGCCTATGTATCAATTTCTGTGACGGTATATACAAACATTCTACTTGATATTATGTTTTTCAGGAAAGGACATTAGATAGTAAATCGAGTTGATATTATGTGTTTAATGATAGGACTTAAAATAGAAATTAATAATTAAGAAAAAAAACTCATTATATTTCAATAAAAGCAATTTAAAAAACTTGCTATCCAAACAGATATCCAGAAACAGTATCTAATTTATTATATTAAAAACAAATAATAAATATCTGTCTGAATATGCTAATAATAAAATCTAATCCAGTTTGTTATGCATTCATTAGGAAATTTACTAACAATAAATTAATGTAATTATAGTAATAACATTTAACATAGAAATGAAAAATTAAAAATCGATATTTAAATGTCAAATGTACAATTAGTCTTTTCCAGTGTAAATTTTAAATTATTTTGTTCTTTCATAATATGGTGCATGACTGTAGATTTTCCCCAGTCTTTGCTTAAAGAATGCAGTGAATCATGCTTGCATAACTCTAATTAACTTTATTTTTATAGTTAATATTCTACGCTACATTCACTATGTTCTGAAGGCGAATACACTTATGATTGTCACAGAAATGAAATATATTTTTTATAATATAGTATATTCTATTTCAGGCTATGTACCGTCGTATTGTTGAGTCGCAGAAGGGCACTAAGACCAACATTGACCCCGAAGTGACCTTGCAGTTCCTCAAATCAGCCATCTACTATTTCCTCACGGACCCAGAGAACCATCAGGGTCATCTAAACGCGATAGAGAACATTCTCGGCTTCACAGAAACAGAGAAGAAGAATATTAGGAAGGCGCGGCCCACATAAAGACTGGGGACAGTTGTGATAGTCCATATTTAGTTATAATTGTTGCATGTCCAACGGACTTGTTAGTTACATTAGTTAAATTGAGCACGTCAACCCAGCGTATTTTACAGTTGTAGTAATGAAAAAATAGGCTGTCAAATTTATTTACATTTTTTGTATACTGACAGTCGACAGACACGGAAAATATATTCTATAGCTTGACCGCAAGCGCTATACCTCGCCTTAGGTGTGACCGTGGCGCGGTGGGGGAGGGTTACCATGGTTACCGGCCACGCTACTTTGTCAGTTGGCCGTCAACGCTGACGACAGTAGTATTATTACCCGTCCGACGTTTCAAGGGCGCGGTACAGAAGGTGTGGTTAAACTATACCCACCAGTAGTTGTGACTGCAACTGCAAAGCGCTGTCATCGTAGATCGCTACTTGCGTGGTTTATTTTACCAATTATTTTTGAAGTTTCTGAAATGATTTTGCTAGTTAAGATAATTTTTGACGTGATTTTGTGATTTTATAAACTTAGTTTAAGCGCCAAAGACTCTTTAATTGTGCAATTTAGACACTAATATGTACAGGGATACATAGTTGTTTTTGTTTTTAAATTTTATTTCCTTTTTTTTTATTAATTTATTCTAAGTAATAAAATACTGTTCCTGATTTGCATGTTATATTTATGTTAGCTTTTACTGATAATAATTTTAAAGGTTATTTTTATTTTACTGGAAACTACTTAACATGTCACCCGTCCTCACCGTGACTGTAAAAATTATCTTTAAAGTTGTTATGTTCCTTACTCGGTCAACTTTTATCTTGCCACTTAAGCTATGTCTGTGATTAGGAATAAATCAAAAGTACATTATACACATTCTCTATTTTGCGTAAATGATTTTTTATGTTAATCGTTAATCACAGAATCCATATTAAAATTTTTACGTATTACGTACTACCTGACTCGCCCTGCGTTCTCTTATGCCCGTCGTGCTGTACAGAGACATACTTGATGTGTACACACTCACATATATAAATATATGAGTGGGTTTGAGAATGTGGGCTCGAGCCAACTCTTACACATTTTTCAACAAGAAAAAGTGTGGGTATTTCTAAAACATACTTTTTACACTCAATAGTTCAAAATCTTAATATGGCGTCTGTAATTAACATTGTAATCAAAGCTTTATCATTCCATCCTTATTTGGTAGCGAGACAAATAGTTTTAAGAGAAGTTCGTTTAAATCACTTGCTAGGTAGAAGAATATTGTTAAAGTGTAAGCTCACTCTAGGTTATTTTATGTACCTGCAGTAAATAAGATTAACCATGTTTCGTAATAAGCTAATAAGTGTCAGAAAGCTTATCAGCAAGTTTTGTCTTTGTCAGCATGAAACTTTTGGATAGACTTGCTGTCGCCTATCAGTTATAATATGAAACCGGCTCTGAAGCTCTACTGATATTTGTTCGCGCGAACGATGGTTTGGCTGCTGCAAGATCGCAAACAATAATATATATCTATTTCTTCAAATGTGATCGCGTTGTCATCTACAAATTCTTGTGATCTTGCAGTGTAGCCTCCAAACTGTACGTCCGGGTGGATGCTTATAAATGGAGCCTAAATAAGTAATGGACAAGAAATAGTGACTGGTCACTACTCGTGCATGTGTACCTTAACACACAATAGATAGGTACTGCTAGTTTTATTTAGTTTCTCTCTCTACAAGTATGACATAATATGGTTGCTGTATTTACTTTTGTTGAATAAAGAATGATGAAAAACATGTTTTTTAATATATCGATACCCGTTTCATGAACTTATGCAAATAGAACTTGAAACTGTACCCTTTATTATAATACTGTACAAACTGAAATTATACTGAAACTTTGTATATATTTAATGAGCTAAATGTCCGAAAACCCGACTGCAGTAAACATCAAGCTATGTATATTTCTAAAATGGATTTTAATATCCCTTCATTTTGATACCCTACTCGACCTAAATGGGCCTTTTTTTAGTGTATCCATTACATCAAGCAAAATAATATAACCAAAAGAGTGAAAATGTTATGCGCTCTGATTGGTCGGAAGCAAAAAGTTTATAACAATACTTCTAGGTCAGAAGTATTGGAATACATACATACAGGTCTCTCTTTGGCGCGTACTGTTTTAGTGCGAGCGTTGGTTAGCTGTTAATTTATCAGTGACAAGCCACTGATAGGTTTCAGACACGGATGGCTCCTTTTACTTCTCTATTGGTTATATGATCGATGACCCGGTGTCACTAACGCTATTAAGACGAATCTAACAATACCTCATACGTTAAAATCCATCAAGCTGTTTAGTCTGCAGAGCGTGCCAAACAATTAGACATACATACTCTCGAGAACCTACCTACCTACCCTACCCTTCTTCTGGCGCAGTCGTGTGGAAACTAAATATTCCATGAAAACTTTGGAAGAAAAATAAAGAAAGTGCTACTTATAAAATATTTTATTGTTATAAAGCTAATATACAGACTAACATCTTAACAGTACATTGTTTAAAAGTACCAGGTAAAGATTACCTGAGCCTCACAAAATAAGGTTATCACAACCGCGAATATAAATTTGTACGTAAAAAAAGGACAACAATATCCCTAATAGATAATGTTCAATTTAACGATAATAAGAAACTTTAAAGGTTATGTAAATTCATGTCAAGAAAAAGTATACATAATATGGAAACCCACAAAAAATTGACATTTCTTAATATAATTGCTCGAAGTACAGAAACAGATCAGAACAGTCATATATTTTATCGTTTTTATACGATAAAATATATGACGCTACATTTAGACATATATTGTGACATTTTATAAGAGGATACAAAAATGTTAAATGGACGCTGTTAAGCATTCGTGCGTTATCCAACAAAAAATCGGATTTTGAGTTATGAATGCAGTATAATCCTGCATTCATTACTCAAAATCTGATTATTTGTTGGATAACACACAAATGCTCGATAGCGTCCTAATATGCTTGATCGGACGTCATACGCATGTCAAAATACAGCAAACATACAAAATATGGCACAAAAACTTACAGTAATTATAAATGTCATGGTACTTTGAGATTCCACTTCAGTCAGTCTTAAACTTATTTTTTAAATGCTAAAAATGTATCAAAAATTAAACATCAGTTGGAATATCTGTTAAAATGCAGATACATTTATAGTGTACTATTTCATACACGGTAAAATGTATACGAAACATCTAAAAATCTTACTCTCTCAGACTTATTCTAGCATACTCAGTCGTTAAATAACTTTGGATTCAGATTTATACCTATTAGTACAAAATAATATTAATCTTCAACTTCGCTGTTTCTATTCGTTGTTTTCATGTGTTTGGCTATTAAGTAGCATTTTTTCAACTTATACAACAATTATAGATTAAACAGTCTTCTTTATTATAAAATGTCATAGTGAGATTCATAATTTTTCGTTATTACGACTATAAATCTTCAAAATAGTCGCCAAGAACAAACCTAACATACGAGTATATACTTGTCACAAAACAAATAACTAAGCATGTGTTATGACACCAAAATCTCAGGTTAAAGTGGACGGAGTTTTTTGTTAAGAGTATTTTATGTATCAGTCAAATAATTTTAAATACAAATGCAAACTAGTATTCAAATATGGCTCATTTTAAATTAAAAATAATATAATACCTATCTACATCTTTTCTTTCATTATTTTTAAGTAGAAATTATCATAAGGGACATTTAAAATATTATTTATTTGTAAGATAGAATTGAAAAAGCTCTGTTATGGATGTCAGCTAAACACATACATTTCGTCATACCAATCAATCTCTTTGCAGCGGAAGACTTAACTTAGCTACCAACAGGTGATAGCTATTTATCTTAATTAACTTCCCCTTGATTATTTCGTAACTATTCTTTATCATTAAGGTTATAAAAAATCACATATTTCATCTATCGTACCAATTTCACCCTTTGTATGGGAATACTTCACTTCTTAGCTATTCATCAAAACTAAAATGCACCTCCTCTCTTTCGTGTCTCTCGTGTCTGTCCGGCTCAGTAGCTAGCGCTTGTAGCCAGTACCTACTTATTTGACTTTCGATTGACGGCGTGCTTTCCTTCCTTGCTCGTTTGCGCTTCGCCTTAGTGTGTTTGGTCCTTCGACGCCCGACTTTGGTCTTCATTTCCGCTATCTTAACAGAGAGTTGGCTGTCGAGGGAATTTCGTCGGGATTCTACAGACACGTGGCGTAGACTGATGCTGATCTGCGAGTCCTGTGACGTGCGACGCTCGTTGACGCAACTAGTGGATGATAACGAATGGCGACCGCCGCCCGTGCCCGCCACGAGTGCGTCGCGACGCCGCACGAAACGCGGCAACGTCGCGGCCCACGAGGAAGAGAGCTCCAAGCTGCAAATAAGTTTTTTTTATTGTTTGCCGTAACGTTTAGCCTTAAAAAATAACGTTGGACACTATGTTTCTAGATTTTGAACAATTTCTTTTAGCTAGAAACAGCCTATTTTTAATCATAGAGATTATAAAAATAAAATAAGTTTTCAGTATAATTGTGCTGTGCACAATGCTGTGTTTTCAGAGCAAAGCAGCTACTTTAAAAAAAAATGAGTAAAGAAAGCTTTTAATTGTGTGTGTTAGCCGTGGAAGAGCCATGCTTCGGCACGAATGGGCCGCCTCGACCGGAGTGATACCACGGCCTCACATAAAACTGTCGTGAAACAGCGTTGTGCTGTGTTTTGTTCAGTGAGTGAGTTTACCGGTGGCCCAACTTTCCTAATCCCTTATCCCTATTCCTCATAGAGGCCGGCAACTAAATGTCATAAAAAATAGCTCTTCACGGTCAACTCACTGTACCGATTTTGCTTAAATTTGGATTGCATACTTTGAGTCCCGAGGAGGACACAGGATACTTTCATCACAGAAAAATATACGGTTCCCACGAGATCAACGAATTTTGGCTCATCATCATCTAGTCTAATAAAATTCTCACCTCTCATGTTTCCCGTCCTCCACATAGTCGATGGGCGAGGTGTTATCTAGACAGAACCCGACGGGATCCTGCCGGGAACCACCCAGCGAGATCTCGAGTCTGCCGCGAGCGAGGAACTCGTTGCGGCGACGGTATGCGCGCGCTATTAGCTCATGCTTGCGGGCGCGACGTGTCAACTCCGGCTGGACTGAACACCCGCACTTTCTGGGAAAAATTGTGATATTAGGTTTTTGTATAGATTTTGTCAGAGCGTTAATGACCGCTACCGTCTAAGCAATTAATAAACAATTTAAAAAAGTTAAGTTTTTCGCTTCTCTTTTGTATTTGGGGAGGAACGGGGACATCAGACATGCCATACTCGTTCGCATTCAGCCCATTTTTATACCAACCAAACTAAGAATATCTTCAAGGGTCTACAAGCCACTTTATCTGTGTGATAATAACTGGTTAGTACTCACTTGGCCATGTACCGGCGCCACGCGGCGGCGGCGGCTGGCGTCCACACCCAGGACGCCATGAGCGCGCCCGCAGCGAATACGCACAACAGCCGCAGCTGTAACGCCGACACTGAGGGGCGCGCGCCGCCTCCGCACGCCGCCCCTGCACCGCCCTCGCGCGCCGCTTCTAGCCGACAACTAAAAGCGATAACGACAGATATACAATGTGTTACAGATGAAGTATAATAATCGGAAAGAAGGTATCTCAGGGGTCATTCTGAATAACCTTAGTTCTATGACGTTCGAAAATATTCGAAAATACTATAACACTACATTGCGACGACAGGAAAAGGGGAAATTTTGATCGGAAGCGACATAGTACGATAAGGCGCTTTTGCATCGTGCCTATAACGCCATTTTGCGATGCGACGCCACAGCACCGTGTGTAGTTCATACCCTATCTAGTTTCATAGCTTTTGTGCATGAGTGGAGTCTGTGTCATACACTAATTACATTACACTCACATGATGTTCCGGCGGAAGGCGTCCTGCCACAGGTCGGCGTTGCGGAACTCGTACATGTGGCACGCGAACGTCACACATATGAACACGGCGACGAGCGCCGCGGACAGCGAACACCGCGTTATAGTCTGGCGGATCTTGCTCGCCGCGCGCGGGGATATCACACCCTTGCTCGTCACTCGCACCGTTATGAGGGAGAATACCCCTGTAAAGCGTAATTTATTTGTAAAATCCGACTGCACATTTTCAGGATTTCTGATCAGATATCATCCTTTCAGAAATTTCAGATAGTATGCGGCGTCAACAACAAGACATATAAACGGAGCCCGTTCCGGCGCTGCGTCTGACTTTTTTATCAGTAATCAGGTGATGTGCTTATTTTGGTGATATTTAATGGTATTTAAGCTGTATATCGATGCCTTACTGCCTCAACCTCGTATCTTAAAAATGGCTATACTACATTGGACAAAAAAACTGATTATAATTTTTTTCATAGCAATTGTACAAAATCATATATGAGGTTATTTGATACCTAACAAATTACTCATCAAATAACCTCATATCTAGTTTTGTGCAATTACTAAGAAAAAAATATGATCAGTTTTTAATGTCAAGCAAGTCGAGCAAGATTTTATCATACCATAATACTTTAACGACAAACAATGGCTCAATATGGATGAATATTCGTCGTCAAACTCGGCCATACTTCGATATTGATCCATATATTATACATGCAAAAGTGTGTCTGTCTGTCTGTTACCTCTTCACGCTCAAGCTACTGTGCCGATTTTGTTTATATTTAGTATGGCGATACTAACATACTGTGAGTTCCGAGGAAGGACATAGAATACTTTTTATTCTGGAAAAATGTACAGTACCCGCGCGATGAACGAATTTCGGTGCAACGAAGATGCGGGTGCCATTCTAATTACAAATATGTCGTTTAGTGCGGCTATTTTAATCAAATTATTATGCATTCGCTCAAAATTTGCTGTATGGTTCATTAACCCTCTGTAAATTTCTTTACAATCCGCGGCTGTCAACAACAAAGTGACAACACAACACTTTAATGACAGTGGCGTTTTATATGGAAAAGAACCGTTTTTAACAACAGTAATCCTGGAAAACTTTTTGCATTAAAACATAACATAAGAGACGAAAAAGAAAGTCACAAAAAACGTTTAACTCACCTCTAAGTAGGAAATATCCTCCGATGAGTAGCACTATGGACAATGGTGCCAGCAACAGAGCCGCTCTCATGGGATGATTGACGTAGCCTACGAAACATATACCAGTCACACTGCTCCCATCAACCTTTAACAAAATAGCAATAAGATTTCCTAATTAAAAAAAAAAAATTGATTATTTGTTAAGAAGACAAATAAGATTTCAAAGCAGCATGTAAGAAAGAGAGATTCGATCTGACGTCATAATCGTTGCACTGCAAATGAAGTCTATACTGAGACCGTGTGCATGTGAAAAAGGGCTAAAAAACTCGTCTAACAAACCTCGCCGAAAGCCATCGTCGTGATCGTCAGTATGAGCGGTAGTGACCACGCCACGAGGTGAAAATATGCCGCCTTTTTGTCTATCCTGTCTTGAATTTTACCTGAAAGTATATTATATTTTAGTTGTTAGAAGTTTGCTCAATTTATTGGCTTTTATTCAATACATTAAAAAAAATACATGCTTAAGTTAAGTAACAAAAAAAGTGCTTTAGAATTCTTAATCCAATATACAAAAAATATGTTTTTAACTCTTTAATCTGTAGAATAAATTATAGAGCATAACTTAAGGTAACATATTTAAAAATAATAATTTTAGTTCGTAAAGACAAAGTAATTCTTACTTCGCGCCGATGCTATTGTTTGCAATATTTTTGAATTGAAGAAAAGCAATGCTTAAGGTAACATACCTAACGCCTTGAAACTCATGTGCCACGCGTATGTGAATATCACGAACCACACGCACGCTGCCATCATAAAGTAGTACACCTGAAACAAATATATTTTAACATATTATCAAAATTTTAAGTAGTACGACTTAGCAAGCACCAACGTAGATCATTGAAATTGAGAGTGAACTAAATCTATGCTACTCATTTTTTTCCCACTCGGCTCTATTCGTCGATCATCTTCTATGATCATCTGAGATCTACTCTTTTACAAACTACTACGAACGATATCTACGTACCAATTTTATAATAAATGTGACACGCCTCGGGCCTCAAATACTGTACCACTGTGACTTGAACCAGTAATTTCGTGAATACAGATAGTTCAACCCAGTTGTGCGCGCTACTACTAACTAAAGGGTTTTTCAATTAGCGCGGGTAGATTTTGGCACCCCGTGGTAGCCATTTTATTTTGGTGACATCTGTCAAATCTTTTGTTTATTATTCAGTTACTTATGCCAAATCATCATGGCAAGTTACACAATTGAACAGCACGTTCAAATGATAAAATTTTATTATCAAAATGAGTGTTCGTTAACGCAAACGAAGTTGGTGAGGCACTCACCGTCAACAGAGAGCGCTACACAACGATGATAACCAGTTTTTTATCGCCCTCATTGAACCATATGGACCTAGACGACATGTGGTTCCAGCAGGACGGCGTTACATGCCACACAGCAAACGCCACGATTGACATTCTGCATGAACGATTTGAGGGTAAGGTTATCTCTCGCAGGTGTGATATGAATTGGCCGTCAAGATCATGCGACTTGACCCCGCTAGACTTTTCCTGGCGGGGTTTCTTGAAGTCGCAGGTCTATGCAAATAAACCACATTCGACTGATGCTCTAAAAGTGAACATAGCACAGGCCATCTCTCAAATTCAGCCGGATCTCTGCGGAAGAGTCATTGAAAATTGGACCACTCGGATCTGTGCCACCGTAACAAGCCAAGGCGGGCATTTGAATGATGTCATATTCCACGCTTAATGGCATATATTTGTCTTTCAAATAAAAAAATATTTTTTCAATACCCCACACACAGCTTGTTTTATTCTATTTTAACATACTACCCGCCCTTATTGAAAAACCCTTTATTATAATAAAATTCTTTACCTAATAGTTATTTAACCAATTATATATAAAAAACAAGTGTAAGTGTAATTTTTATTAAAAAGGCTCCATTTTTTTTTTCCACATTATGCCTATTAAAGAATTTAAATTAAACAAAACTGGGCCGTAAATCTGATAACGATTTCTTACATAAAATGTCTAACGAAATTTGTACTTCCACTTTAAACGACTAGATAAAAGACGGTAAAAAAGGTATTGGTACTATTTTTGATTTATAAAATAATATTTTTTAAAATCAACTTAACATTTTGTATTTGTTTCACTCTGAACATCATACAATAAGTAAGCTTAAATCACAAAGAATGAATTTGCGAAATATAATTGAAGATCAAACGAACTTACCTTAAGTGAAGTTCGATCATAATTATATGAGCGAATTCATTGTTTGTGATTTATCCAAACCCACCCTATATAAACTGTTACCAGTTACCCTACCCATGTTACAAATATAAAATGCGCATCGCAGGTTTCTTGCTCTAAACGAAATGACCTAAACGCAGTCGAAACCGGGAGCCGTGACATTGACGTTTTTTTTTTAATGTGTCTCTAAAATACGTGCAAGAGCTAGACCTGGAAATGTCACTATACAATAAGTAAGCTTAAATCACAAAGAATGAATTCGCTCATATAATTATGATCGAACTTCACTAAGGTAAGTTCGTTTGATCTTAAATTATAAAGAGGAAACCTTTGTATTTTTGTATTAAATAGGCTCAAAAACTATAGGACCGATTTCAAAATTTCTTTTACCATCACTTAGAGGGATTCTTCCGAATCCGTATGGGCTATATTTTATCCCGGAAAATAGATAAGATTTTTCGTGTTAGAGAAAATTGTGGAGTAAGTCGTCGAAAAAACTGCCGTACGTTAACGATTTTCGCGAACGCTACCTAAATGATTAGAGATGTATGGTTGACTTCTATAGAAAAGTTGTAGAACTCAATAATGCCTACTAAAAATTCCGCGATAGTATAAACCAGACATTTATATTTTAGCCATTATAACCACTTTTTCATAGAATAATAATAATCAAAATTATTAGCCTATGTTTATTGATCATATTATCGTCAAATACTAATCCTTATCCCAATAAACTATTTATTGAGCGAGATTGTTTCAATAACTATAAATTACTTTTTATTTTATTCCAATCGGACAGTTCATTCAAAAGATATAACGAAATCAAAATTGTTATTGGTATTAAAATGAATGATGGCCGTCACAAAATTATTTTATAGAGAGCTTAAAAAATAAATGTCCATCCATGCGAAACCGGGGCTGGTCGCTAGTATACATACAGTATACTGGCGACCAGCCCCG
>JAOTAV010005747.1:0-30181 GCA_026546445.1 Cyclargus thomasi | reverse complement strand
CGTCGGCGGGATTCGAACCCGCGACCCCCGGCGTAAGCTACCCACGCGCTTACCAACTGAGCCACTGAGGTCGTCGAATAATATAAATAATCATAAAAAAAATAATATACGTGATATTAAAACTCATAGTTCTATTACAACAGGTAAATAAAAGAACGACTTAAACGAAAAACATTTTTGACATCCTATATTACTAACAAAAAACAAAGCGGGAGAGATGGTGACACGCTAGTCATTATGTCTCATTGCACCAAATTAACCTAAGCCACGTCTCGATGATCCCAACGGTAGCTCAAGCAGCGACGACGGCCGATCGTACCCGAACATAACCACAGAATACGTATACACGTCCTCCAAAATGCTTGCGAATCTGGTTCAAGATCAAAGTCCCAGCGAATATCATTAACCGAATTCAATGCGTCGAGCGGCGGCGACCACGTGATCCGCGGTCGTGAATCGCGGTGACCACGGCCCGCACCAGCTTCAGAGCCTGTACTTACGTCTACTTTGCTGCTCGGTGCTCGTGCTTAATCGTCTCGTCCAGGAACCGAACCTTTGTATGATAATCGTGACTCCACAACCGTGCTATCGTTCCAATTGGAGGCTTATCGCGTAGACGGCAGATTTCATAACGCTCGGTAACGAAGTTGCTTAGGACCGTTTTACATTGAACGACATCAAGGTAATCATTCAAATTTCATTCGCGTTATTTTTTGCCTTATACTAGTCGGCGTTGAGGCTACAATCGCTCGCCGCGTCGAGATTTATCTCGTTTTAAGTATTATGCAAAATTCGAATGCACTTTTACGTCACGGCCCCCCGAGCCCTTCTGACACAGATACTGTCGTCAGGCCGGAAATAGCGGCGACTCGTGCCTTAGAACGGCGATTACCGTGTAGTGATACGTTTTAAATAAACATTTCGGGTCGGGCGTCGAGTGGTCTAGACGGGTTCGACTACGAAAGTACGCGAGATCGACGCAACTACACCTTGGCACGGTTAGCGGCGGAGACGGGGGACGAAGTATGAGTTTGGCGACGGACGATAGAGTGCAAATTGCACTGGCCGACTGGTCGGTGGCTTTCGGCAATGTCGGGGAGGTCGGATCGGGGTGCCAATTCCAGTTGGCCGCGCAAACTGCTTCTACGAATCGAGTCAACTTCTATTTCTCGTCACGCCGCTAAAGCGCGGTACGATGACCGCCCGAGAACTAATCTCCAGTGTGCTTCGTAGCAGTTGAAAAACGTGTTGACGATAAAAAACGGTAACGCTCTCGTCCGATGATACAAGGTTTGAGGCCTTCAAAATGAATATATAATACTGGTAAATTAGAGGACCGGTTTTAGTCTCTTCCTGAAAAATATTACGCTTAATGGCATGGCATTCCGCTTTACAACTAATTTCAGCGTCAACGAATTTGTTGCAAGTTGCGTGCGAGTAACTAGTGGTAGTAGTGTAGTACTACTAGACCAAACCGGATCCAAAGGATCTTCTATCATCTGCCACTTGGTAATAAGCGACTGTTAGTCAAATGTCATGCGAAGCGAGCCAGAATCCTCGGCCATAAGATTGAGGTACACGTGGACCACAAATCACTTTAGAGTGATTATTTGTACAAATAACAACCATAATTGAAGATATTGATAAGTCGATGCCCTTGAATATTCTCAAATTCTCTTTAATCGAGATCAAAAATGTTCAAACAATACTATAAGTGACTACGGAATAAGTGAATCAGTGAATACGGCATACATTAAAATTGAAAGTTACAATCACTTATCTCATTTCGAATCGCACGTCCTTCTCGCTGCACGTCATCAACACCATTCACCATCAAATTTCGCAACAATCACACAAGCAGAGAACATGAACTCCTCCAATGTTAAGAGCGAAGATAATATCATCTAAACAGAGCCCATTTACAGTGCACCTTACAAGGCAATGTAAATATTCGTGGGCCATAAAGTGATCTATGTCCTTCAGATACGTCCCGATGTCTCACGGGCTATCAGTGCGATAGTCGAGGGATGTGGTGAGTGGTGTAGTGGTTGAGAGTAGATAACGAACCACTCTGCGAAGTCCACTTCCGTCATCGACCGCGATAGAGCCTACACTGTTGTCGAGAGTACTTGCTGGATAAATCGATGCAACGCTCCAAATTAGTTCTTCTGTTTTATCTATTCTGAAATCATTTGCTTTTTGTCTTCCAGTTGCAAGTTTAGATTTGAGAGCTGTGATGAGTCTGATTCTTTAAGGGTCCCGTGGCATCATCATGGCAGTAATAGAACATGATTTTGCTGATGTAGAAGGTACTCCGGTTGCAAAAGCTGCTGGCGATGTTGGATCGCCCGCCTTCAAGTGAAAGTATTACATCGCTCGAGCTCGACCGATGTGTGTCATCGAGTTTATTTTTTCACTAGTTTTATTAAAATAATGTTGCACAAACCTGTTACATTAGATAGTCGATGTTTTAGAACGGCTCATTAAGAGTTCCGGCATAATAATCCACCGCGCAAAATAACAATTTATCGACGAAATTTCTATTTTTTCCTTCCAATCTCTATAATGTTTTATTAACTCTACTATCACATTTAAATATTTGCTACTACGCTTCGTGATTTAACTGTCAATGTTATTGATTCATTAGCCTTACAAATAATGTAATCGTAATAATTAACTGCAGTAATCAGTGGAGTTGTAAACTCTATAAATACCTGGGTGCTGACATTTTTCTCGATGTCAAAGATCTCTGTGCACTCACCTGAAACAAACAAAACAATCTTAGCAATTTTTGTAGCTAGTAATGATATGCAGCTTAAAAGTTTTTTTAAACATCAGCGTTACGTTAAAAAAATTCAAAACAAACACGACCGTTGCAGCTCGAGCCCCAAACCCAAACGAGCGATCTCACGAGTGCTTTTGAGCTGCATCGGAATAGAATTGAAGAGGGCATGTAAGCATATTCATTGCAGGATGCGATGTGGCTGTGTGCGGAAGTCAGACGGGCCGGGCAGGGCAGGCAGGGCGCAGGGCCGAGTCTAGTCTAGGGCCTGGGTCAACGCACGGACAACAAAGACGGTGCAGTCGTTCAACCTGCTAAGTCAATTTTTCAGGCCATCGAGCGACAAGCAGATTAAGTCACCTCGTGACCTGAACTTTGACTCCTTTATCTCTCGCCTTTGTAGGCAAAAAAATCAATTTCTTTGATATTCTTATGCGCATCACAAAGGTTTCCTTCCAAGTTTCAGACTTTATTGGTTATCGAATATAAAGATATTGGGGCGCCATTGCAATTATTATTGGCAGTGCAACTGTTTGAAAAAACATTTAGCGGACTACTCTACAGGCTCTAAGGTCTCCTCGGCATATACTCACTCCGGGCGAAGATACACAGCGCGTTCATCTTATCTTATCGGGCACTTATCATACTATTGTTCCACCGTATCGCAACTCATAATTAACGACAAGAATATAATAATGTATACGACATTAATCAGGTTAGCGCGGGTAAACGGCCGCACCGACTATGAATAAAATAGCGTCTTCGGGGCGAAAACAAACAATTTCCGAGCCGGTCCCGGGGTGGACTGAAGTGGGTAATGAGCGATATCTATTTCCATATTCAGGTCAGGTCACTCGTGCAGTTGCAGGTGACCGTTTCGCCGATACGGTTTAGGGGAACTTGATTTAACGAGGGTCATGAACCGTGCACGACGGATCGTCGCGAACCACGGCGCTTCGTGCGAAAACTTATTGTCGACGCTAGACAATGACGTGTTAGCGAGATCTCACCGTCTTCCTTCCTACAGCTACGTTTAGGAAGACTCGACTACAATGGAGACGGGGATGATGATGATGAACAGGTAGTGTGTTTATGTAAAGAGGACGTTTAATTTGAAACATGAACGGTTTATTAAACCTCGAAATCCGTGAATCAACAGTGCGTTACACTCTCGTTTCTTTGTTGAAATGTCGAAGGATGCTTGACCTCGCTTTACGATTTAACGCACGATTGCGATAATTTTAATACCTACTAGAGACTTTAATATGATGGCGGATGGTTAAGTTAATAAACAAATGTTTTAAACTTCGATTAAAGGAGGTCAAAAGTCAAAAGCTGACTGAAATTAAACAACGTAAAAGAAAGAATTAGTGAAGTTTTTGGAAGTTGTATGAAATCATATAAAGTACATGATATAAGAATTTTAAAAAATAATTATGATTGTTGTGGGACTGAAGGTATAGAAAATATTTTGGATAAGTTACTATTATTTGATAATTATTTGGCATTATTTGAATTTGTGTGCTATTGTGACCAAATAAAAAAAAATTAAATATACGACAAAATAATAAACACTATACTTTAATATTATTAAATTACATAGTAATTTGTAAAAATGTATAAAAAAGCTATCCACTAGTTAAGCCAATTAATATTCCCTGAACAGAGAACGGGCACGCGACACGTCCGCACCTCGCGCGCGCTCACTCCAGACTGACTGTTACCAAACACAAATCAGCTGTTAGTGCAGCCACCAGCCACAGGTCTAGTCTAGTCTAGACTCCAGACACCTCGTAGAACTATCCCGAGTATATGCATTCACTTTGTTAACTTTAAATTGAACATTTTATCATAATGCCGCTGTGCTAACGGAGTTTTGTTAGGAAATATTAAGTTTCGCGACGGGCGACTGACGAGGGATGCGGGTAGTTGCAAAAGTCTTTGTAAGGAGCGGAAAATTAATGATCGTGAAAAATTTAATTATATCTCTTTTAATGTATGCACAGTATGTAGTAAAATTTAATAAATTTAGTGAATAGTACATAGGTATATAAAAAAATTCTACCATTGGCGTAAAAAATGTACACAATATTTTTGGGCGTGCTGCATAGGGAATACAGCATATTGAGAATAAAAAGAGGTCATACGGACGGCTCTACGGTCTTCTCCGGGATTTCTAAGGGTAATATTTTCGGTTTGGCAATTATGTTATTTATAGCCTTATGAAAGATTTTCTTATCGAAAATAGCTGCAAGCTTAGTAAACAGCATGGTTACTGGCAGTCGAAATTTTGTCGTACTTCCTTGTCAAATTACAAGATAAAACATATTCGACGACTTGAGTTGTAACAATAGCGAGTATGCGAATAAAATATGGCCTTGTATTTGTATTCGGCAAACGACCTTTGTTTTTAATTAAATTAGTTATTGCTGTGTTACTAACTCTACGACTTATTTCTATCGACCGTACCGACCGAACGAAACAAAAATGACAAAATCACATGATTGTTACAAATTCTTTAATCATTATAAGAGTCATTAAACACACATAAACATATTATTTATTATTGCGCAAAGATATCTTTATCTATGCTTTATGCGGGACCGATCACCTAACTGTTAAAACTTCCACGATGCCAATTGTATCTAGTCTGCCCAATACTAAATATTTACATGTCAGTTTTGAATCTAAAAGAAAAGCAGAGAACGCTTCCGCCTTCATTATGCTATTACTCATCATAACGTTAATAACAATCAGATCGTACTCGGCACAAGAGGAATGTAGGACACAGATGTAGCTCGAGTGACGACCGCGGACAACGACAGTTCGGCTAATTCGGCGTTATCGAACGGGGCCGCCACATCGAGCGCTGCGAACTGTTTACAAACACGCTTCCCCGTACGGAGCGTTCGATGAGTCAGCACTCGGGACCATGCAGCCGCGGGTTGCTACCACGTGACTATATTAGTCTTCAGCTTCACACCAGATCACTGATGAGTATAACTGTTGCTCACCGTACAAAGGTCGAATCTAAAACACTCCACATATAAGCGAAGTCACATCTGCTTGCACAATATTACATGATTTTTAAAGATCTACGAATGGATTAGTAGATAGTCATGTAGGTTACTATGTTCATCCATATGTCTATGCCCTCATAGTGTATATTGTATAGCTACTAACACACTAAGGGCGAGGTAGTCATTAGCGATCAGTTTCCCAACTTTCGAGGCGGGTGTCGTCATCCAACGCGCCTCCAATCACTGACTCATCTATTGATTGTGGTTACCACACTTACAGTCCGATCGAAAAACCTGGAAGTTTCGAGATTCGAGAGATGAATAATGTCTAAACGTTTGCCTCTCTCCCAAAACTGATTCGTATTCGGTTCGCAACTTTAATTCGAAGTGAACTTTGATTCTGCTTAGATCGTGATCCTGACTTCTAAACGAAGTCGAATCAACTCAAATTCGTAAATCGTAACCATCAAACTTCTCGATTGTATTTCGTTACAAAATTGAGCTACCATCGTACTTAGAATGTTGGGCGTACGAGAAAGCACCTCAGTACAAAATTATTTCAATTATCGATTTCGGAGTAGGCTGTTTGTACAAACTGTTTAGTTTTCCTGTCCAAAGATCACTGTGCTATGTGTGTGCATTGACACTGTATCCTGTGTGTCATCAGCAACACTGCGCTGCTTAAAAAAACGAGCGATACGATTTACGAAAATTCTTCAACAATGACACCGCCGCACGGCGATCTTTCCAAGAACTACTTTTCGGATTATAATAAACCTGTTAACGACTACTATTGTTATCAGTGTACCAGGCAAAGAACATACATTTTTAATTAGCGTTTCAAGTACTCGATGGGCTTTATGACGTACTACAAGCGTAATGGACTTGTTTCATTAACAAGAGACAAACGAGTCTTAAATAAAACGGCGTAGGTCGGTAGTACGATAGTAAATGTAAAAATCCATAACACCAAAATATCTGACCTTGAAGGAAGCTCCGACCGAGGTGTATGAACTTCCGCATACACTGTGTTATGTTCATATACAACGTAATATATCTTGGAACTATTGTTCATACCGCTGTTACAGTTACTACACGTCAATCACAAGGGCCCGGCGAGGTCCTTCTCCGTCTTCGAAGCCCTCAAACTCTACAAAGGATAGCATTAAACTGCAGGGCCAGCATAGCGACCGAGAAATGTTCCTTTCTACAGCAAGATAGACAAAGTGATGTCGAAGTGACGGATGTACAAAGGGAACCTCTAAGTTTATCCCTATCATCTGTCAGTTTGTCTATACTTTCGTATGTCTACTGACGCTATGCTAGCAATACAGGTACCAATGTCAGTTAGGTTGACTTTATACAAGCGTAAAACATTACGCTCTTTTTATGACATAATAATAATAAAGCCCTTTATTCTGTGCTTTTACAAAACTGAATTAAAATTTTAACATTAAAGAAAGTCTCTTAACACAGTGTGCTCTCGGCATAGGCCTTCTCCAACGACTTACACTGTTTCCTATCTTTTGCTACCCGTCTCCAATTTGGTCCTGCTGTGAGTTTTTTTTTATGACATAATAAACCTGAATGCTCCTTATGAATTCAGACGATGACACGCGAGCACGATAATGTAGAGGGCACGTTCGCTACTGTCCACCGATATTCGTCAATATTCGCCTTTGATCGGCGAATTGTCAAAATGCTACGGCCGATTAAGTGGACGCTTGCACGATCATCGTGTCGAAATAACGATTATATAGACGCTGCATTAGAATCATCTAATATTTAACAAAACGTTTTATCAACACAAAGTATTGTGACATAAACAAGGCAATATTTTATCGAAGAGTGCACAAAGTGACGAACAGAGCACAAAGAGTGGTCAGCTCACCAGTCAGGATTAACCCTAGATCCGGCCCAGGTCATTCAACCGGCTCAGGCGTTTTATATCGCGACACAAAAACTACAACCCAACTTGGTTACTGACTGCACGCTTAGGTTTTACTGTAAAGCCTAGCAAATTGTTAGGGGCGATCTGCTGCTAGCCTTAGTAGTTAATAGAAATATTAATATAGTAACTACAAGTTCTGATCGTCTATCTGGCAGATCAGAAAATACGTGATAGACAGGGAACCTTGAATACGCTGCCTTAATATCTGACTAATAACGTGTTTTGCCACTTCCTGATAAGCGCCGCATAGAAAAGTGGTGGATACTACTCGTCTAACAGATGAAGTACTTAGAATCTGTCATATAAGTTGTGGATAGCCTGTAACGGCACTCATCACTTCAGGGAGTGGTAAAACAGACCCTTAGTCTCTCACTAATCTAGATGTTTAAGGTTAATATTTAAAACAGGTGTCTGAACCCACAGAGATACGAAATCCGCGTATAATCTGCACGTATTAAGCTATACTCCCCCGGAGACGTCTGTATCAATACAATGCTGAGCCCCCTCCCCCCCCCCCGAGCTCGCGGTCTGGGGAGCCCCTCCTGTCGTTATTTCAGCTACAGGTTAGGTCTCGAACAAAAATACCGCGACTTTTCCAAAGGCGGGGTTATGGACCCCGGCAAGGGCTACGACACGCACGCACCGGGCTAAAATTGGAATAATGATGTACGCGCAAGTATCGATATATCGATATTTTTGCTGAAATTCGCCAATTACTTTTAACGGCTTTTATTACAGGTTATGAATTCAGTATTGAGTACAAGAAAAAATGCACTCGATTTCATATTATACTTCGAAAAAAAAACATCTTTTGGCGATGTACGCCAGTTGCACCTAACAATATCTAAAGGTGATTTACACCACGAAATAGTTACTCAATTTATTTTGTCCGTGAAAACTTAAAAGAGATGGCGCGTGATTCTTGAAAGGGATAGTTGACTTCCATTTTCTCGTGCAAAACCCTAAAATCTGTATTCTTAGAATACAGATTTTAGGGTTAATTTTAATAATGAAGTTTGGATGTTTGCCACGATAAATCATGATGAAAATAAATACCCATTTGGCAGGAAGGTATTCTTTTTAGTTTCGTAAACTGTTTTTTGTGTGTCGACTATCTCCGTTCTCGATCGAAAAACCGCGTCGCCACCAGTCTCTGGGGACGAGTTTTTAAACGGGGCTTCAGCAACAATGTTGTTAATACACGTGCAGTTAATAAAGTACTAACTACTTAAAACACAATTAAATGTAGTTTATATCTAGGCTATAGGTGCAAAAAAACGTTTGAGCAATAAATTACAATATAATTATGTACAATAGCTCACAACTTCATCAGAAATCAACTTAAAATACATTATATATTTTGTAGTTTTAATAAAATTATGTCTATTAAAAAGCAAATTTATTTACAATTAAAATTGACCCACTTAAAACTTTCAGGTTAAACTCCCGCTAACTATCCCTAAAAGGCAACCATGTTAAGTAGACAAGTCAACAATTTCCAGTGATGCGCTTTTATCGATTAAATTAATTAGGTCTTATCGATAGTCTTTGATCGTTGACCTTTGGTGCTGCCATTATATAGTGCACACCGTGCACTATTTTTATCGATATTTAAAAATAGGTTCATTCAGATATGTTGATATTTATATGTTAAGAACATTCATTTGGATTATTGATAATAACATATTATTTATTCCAATTAATATAATTTGAAAGCAGGTACATATTTCAAATAATATATCATAATAATATAATTTTATTCATAAACTCTAATAATTTAGTACTAATTATATTTTTGACTTTTACTTTCAGCATTTCTTTTTAATGTTTTACTTAATACGTTGCGAAGCACGTGCTGAGCTGGGGTACTAGTATTTTACAAAATATATTATGAAAATGCAATTGTTTATACATATTACACTAATTGCCCCTGTAACTAAACGTATTCTTTATTGAAATATTTACGTTTCGACACAAACTCATTAATATGCCAAGTTCTTTAATGAGTACAATATATGCGCAAAAGTTCGATCATGCGAATTTTTAAAGCGAAACATCTAGTAATCCCCTCCCTATTATTTTAACCTTCGATTGTTTTAATTTACAAAAACTACAGGAGGGCAGGGGCTGACTGCTGAGTGGATTTAAATACAGTCAATTGTTATGAAATAGTTTATATTGTATTCATGCTATCGCATTCGTTAGGCATTGTTTGCTTTTAAAAGGAATACTTTTAACATAACATTAAGGTGCGTGGCAAACCTGACAGCTAAGGGATGAACAGTGACCCCACTTTGTATCGTCATACTTTAAATATGCGACATATGTTTACACTTTTTACAAAAGAGAAGTCTCTAACTTTGTTGTTTAAATTGATAATATTGACAGCAAATGGAAGATAATTTTAGTTAAGTTATTTATAAATCTTGCCTTCGACATCGCGATACTGATGATGTGACTGCACAGTGCACGTGTATGACTGTGACACGGCACAAGGTGACTCGAACACATAGCTCGATAATAAATATAGTGATATATGTAGAGCCGCACGCCAGCAGCTACGCTCGAGCTACAGGTCCGTCACCGAGCACCGTGTTCGCGCTGCCTCATATCGATTACGTGATTTGCAACGTTTGCGTGATCATTCCATGGAAGTAAAAACCTACTCGCTGCATGACAACCTAAATCAATTTGTCGGTTACAAGGTACAACTACCTAAACCAGTATAAATATTTTGAATTACAATAGCTGCTGATAGTTCCTTCTTCCTCCCTTTTCTGAATTAAGTTTTTATAACCATTTATTTAAAGTATCAATATTGCGGGTCTGATATTTTGGTAACAAAATTATTTTTAATTGAAATAAATCGCTACCGCTTGTCGCCGATTCGCTACTTGCAATTGTTATGGCAACACTGGATTTCTATCATTGCGTGCCATTTTGACTGACATTCCCGCTGTTGCTATTTGCATGTAACAAGATTCTTTGATGCCGTTAATTAACTATTTTACAGCACATTAAAAAACTTGCATTAAGGTTTCCTAGCTTCCTAAATGACATGACATTAACAAACTTTGCATAACAAATAGGTAGATGATTATCATAAATAACGTTAAATAGTAATTAGAGTAAATTCATTGTTTTCAATTTAGTAGCTACTGATGTAATGGTAAGTAAAGTGTAACCAATTAAATGTTTTTTTCTAATCTCATGTAGCCAGTGTGCACTAACACAGCTTGCCATATCGCTCTCTCTCCCTCTCGGGAAAAAACTACACATTTGTCTAATTATCTTTTATTATATTGTAGGATTCATATCATCCATATTGTAGTCCAAAAATCATAGTTTTATGCGTAATTATGCGTAACAAAACAGCATAACGGCTTTGTTTGACGTCACCCTCCTGATCGGCACTGGTTAACATTTTACGTGAGTGTACATAATTAAGGCGAAATATTTATCATGAAAATGTTCAGTCTAAAATGGAAGTGTACTTAGGAGTGGCTATTTCCGCTAAAAGTGGTAAATTATTCTTTATCGTCTCGAATCCCGATGCGACGCGTCACCATTTAATACGCTCATAAAAATATAACAAAACAATTAATTCCTATTATTTATTATTTTATTACATACATTTAGGGTGTTAAATAATTAAATCTTTGTTTCGAACCGTTTATCATTTTAAACCAGCAATGCAGCAGCAAAATACCGTCATCAAAATTTTTTATTCCAAACTGCCTAGTCTATATTGAAAAAAATAATTTGCTCACACCCCGTAGTCGAGTGCGAGTGTTAATGTGCTTATATTATTATAATTGTATGTAACACTTATAAGTTACTAGTAACCAATAATTTAGTAGTTATATACACGTGGTATAATGATTTGCATAGTGCAAGACGCAACAAGGTCACGACTCTAGAAAAAAAACATCCTGGTTTAAATAATAATTAATATATCGACATCTAGAACACATCCCTATTGCCTAGCGAAGTACAACGAAAAAAATTTACCGATCGATTTTCATCCCAGATATTTCACGTTACGAATTAAAGTCGCGTCAAATCACAATGAAAAATAAAAAACAGCTGGCCTGCACCTCGATACCTGCCCGACCCGTTATAATACCACGGACTAAAACCTGTGCAGTTTCTATAGCGAGAGGTAACCCGTGATCAGCTGATATGCTCGTACTTGTATACGACCGTAATTATCACAAAACCCACTTTACTGATCCGAACGGCGAAATGTTTCTACTAGTACGTACGAGAATTACTCAATTTATATAAAGATACACGTTGTAAAATCACTCCCTAGGAAACAGTTAAATTCTATCAGCAACATTTTAAAATGGTTGCATTATACCGTCAACTTGGGCAGCTAACTTGTCATATAACTTTCTAAAATGCAGGAAAGACGTTCGAGAGGCATGTTAAACGTTTTGAATTGTTCGAGATCTAACTTTAATCTCTCGAATTGTGCCCTCGATACGATGGAATCTAAACATATGGCACGGTCGCTCTTTAAATAAGACAAAAAGATTACCTTTTAAACAGCAAGCAATACCATCAACTCCACTCGAACACACCTGCGCTATAATATAACACTTCGATAATCGTGTCTTTTTCTCCTTAAATACATTATTGCACTGTTAACAAGATGTCCTTAGCGTTGAACGCTTTCTTTGTGTCTTATTTCAACTGGGCTTCGCCACAAAACGAGCGTTCGCTGAGCGCTCGCTGCAGTCAAGAACTAAAAAATGTCAGCTGGGCAGAGAGCTCTCTCATTGGTGAATCGATTCTCCTCGGTGTAAACTTTTCGCCTTTTTCTTTCAAATGTCTTTTGTCTCTTTCTTACGCACTTTATTTTTACGCTTTTTCAGTACCTCTACCTCGATATAATGGTGTAGGCTTTATTAATTTCACATTTTTCCACTATTCTGCATGCACAGCATGTATATTTACGAAAGATAACTCTCGTTATTGTGGAAATAGAATCATATGGAAACAAAGCATATCGCTGTCATCAACCACGAAGCTTTATTGACATTTGCTATCTCGATTTCTATTGGTCACCACACAGCTGTTTTTGACGCGTCCTTATTTACGAAATGTTTCGCCTACCTTCCACAGAGGGCAGCACATATTGGAATTTAATATTATGTGTGTTCCAAATCCATTTCAGTCCTTATAACCTTGTCATTTATCGATACAATCTGAAGTGTTGATAGCCAATTAAATGACGATTTGTTACTGATATATATAATGAAAAAAATATTCGGAAAAAATAATACACATCAAACGAAAATCTCCTTTTAATTAAACATACCGTTTATTTATGATTAAATTTTACTTTTGTTCGTATGCAGCTATTTTAAAAAGATATTGTTTTGCAAGATTATAATATTAAACGTTACCATAGAAACTATTACAATGTTGTGGAAGTTTGCTACTGAATCATCTCAACGAAAAATATTTTTATTGAGTTATATAAATAAACATTCATCAATTATACATGGATTCTGTAAGCCTTTTGGAACGTGAAAATGAATTCAAGAAGCTCAACAAGCAACTGGAAAAGAAAACAGAAATATTAATGAAAGAAATTGAGAATGCTATGGTAAGTATTAAAATTTTAATAAACTTGTATAGTTTTATTAAAATTGCTATAATATTGTTTATCGCACAGTCCATCTGCAATCATTTAAGTAAAATACATTTTGTGTTGATGGTATTACCAGAACAAAGTTTTAAATTTCTCTACTTTTTACTACTTTGCAGGCCAAGAAAGATCTATTCTCTGATTTTTCTTGCAATTTGCAACTGACTCCAAGATTTAGCAATCCTACAAAGCATCAATATGATTCTTCGTCCACTACATCCAAAGAGTCTAGTGAGACCTCTAAAACACAAACTCATAAACGGACAGTAAACAAGCCAAGAGGACCAAAGAAGCACAACAGTAACATAGACAAGAGTGATGAGCTACTGGCAGAGAGTGGGACGGATAAGGTGTGCCAGTGCTGCTCCTTGTCTCCCAACATAAGCAGAGACTTGGAGTTTTTGTATGCTTTTGTTTCTATAAGTGTGAAGGATGACATCCTCCCACAGTCATTTACAAAAGGTATGTTTTAGGGTGATTATCATTATTATTTATTTTCATGATGATGAAATTATTTCTGTAGTATTATTTATGTAATTAAACCCCAGGAAAAATACAAACACTAAATCTTCCATTAGCACACTCATTTAGAAAATGATTGTGCTAATGGAAGATAATCGAAAAACCCTTGACTTAAATAGCATATATTACGAGAGATTAAATTAAAAGGATGAAATAAATAAGGCACAGATAAACACTGACTGAATTATGAAAATATTTTTTACCTGCCGGCAAGTATTTGTGTTAGTGTTAGGCTATCAACAAACCCCAGGATAATGTTTTTTTTAACTTAAATTATCTTTGCAGAGAAAATAAATGTGGAGAGTGTCTGCAAGTGTCTGGCAAGTAAGGTGAAACTATTACAAGAACAAATAGACAAGCTAAAGGAAAATATTAACGTTAAGGTGAGAATGTTTTAATTATAAAATATGCACTACATAATATAACAATAGCATTTCCAAGTGATTTATCCCATGGGGTCATTAATCATTCAACTACGATAAAAGCATTATTAATTCAATTCAGTTGATATCTTTATAGAAATTTCATCAAAACCTACGACTATTTATTGACAAGATAAGACCAGAAAACACAATCTTTGTATGAAATGAAATAAAAATCGAAAATAGCCAAGTTATAAAAAACAGAGCCATAAAGCAAAGAAATCTTTTTAAGTATACAACTCGGCCAACGGACCAAGATATTATGCCTAGGCTTTCCAACTGACCCAAATTTTCCAGGAGTGTCCCGCTTGTGGTTCAATTTTGGATCGTCCTGCCGTGACCCCTTGCGGGACGCCTTTTGTCCCGGAAATCAATGGCTATACTTTTTCATTATATATAATTTGTTTTTGCATGACGGTTACCTCTTCACGCTCAAACTATTCACTAAAATTTGGTATGGAGATATACCTTGAAAAGACTCCCGGCAAATATTGACTATTGGGGGTGGGATATACTTCTTGTGTTGTATCTCGCCTGATACAGCCAAGTCCCGGATGTCGAGCTGGGGAATCCCGGAAATACCTTTTTAGGAGTTGGCAAGCCTAATTATGCCACGTGGTGATTTAGTGTGCTAAATCGTGTTCAGAATCGTCAGTGCTCGGCACACATGCGTCAGCTGGCGGAGCTGGAGGGTGGGAGGCTGGAGCTGCAGGGTGCTGCCCACGCCGCCCGCGCCGACGCCACCGCCGTTCGTGCCAAGTGCCAGGTGCTTCACAATAGGCTGGAGGTGATTTAAAACTTAAAAGTTGTATTTTTAACCAACTTCCAAAAACGAGGAGGTTATATGTTCGGCTGTGAATATATATACAGGGTGTCTGATAAATCAAAGATAAACCGAAAACAGGCGATGGACCAAGTCATACAGTTACTATAAAAAAAAAAAGAAAAAATCTATGTCATGCATTTTTGACAGCTGAAGCAGTCGGAAAATCTTACTTTGGAGCTACCACGAACATTCCAACAAAACCATTGCAAAAGGACTGCAGAAAAACCAATAGACGGAATCGACAGATTTTAATAATTTTTTTCCTGAACAAAGAAGTAACACAGCAAGTATCATACCATTTTATAGAATTCCAATTATGCATTTAGAACTTTTTTTAGTTGTTGGCCAAAATTTAATAGCTATATTATTTTGACAGTACAGTCGCTTAAAGTTGGGTTATTCAGAGCCTGGAGACAGACAGACAGACTTAAAGAAGGATAGACATCGAATTCGTAGTAACAAGGTCTTTTTTTTTTCACCCTTCGGATACGAAATCCCAAGAACATGAGGAAAAAAACATTAAACGGCAAGAAATGTTGCAAAAAAGCTAAAAGTCGAATCAGCCGCTGTCATAAAAAAAATATCTTAAAAAGTAATCTAACAAATATGATACCATTTTGGAATCTAGATTACATGCCGCAATTTCTGGGGTAAACTTATTGTTAGACAAAAGAACATAATTTTACTAAAAACCGAGGCAGATATGCTGAAACTTTTGACGGCAGTATACAGAAAACTTAGTCGCCATTACGATTAAGAAAATTGTCATCTCAGGACATGAAACACCAGCGCAGGATGACAAACTTTTATGTTTTTTTTTAAATCCATATAATTTAAAAAATATGTGACATTTTTTTTTTATAGTAAGTGTCATGACTATCACCCATTATCGGCTTATCATTCATTTATTGAATACCCTATAATAGCTTAAAAATAGCCTGGGATATTAATAGGCTTGAGTCATTCCACCTGTCTTGTAATAAGCTAGTTCTGTTTCCATGAGCCTATAGCGGTGAAAACACCCCGAAAATAAACTGCCCTGTTTTAGTTTTCCTACACTTAGCCACAATAACTTGCTTGCTAGCTTACTGCCTGCATATTTACTATTAAATATTACTATGTCTGTAATTGCTATTTAATATGATGTCTTCAAATAGCTATTTAAAATTACGCCATTTAATAGCTATTTTTCAAATTTCCTAAAGCTGGCCAGCTATAAGCCCTAATGAGTAGCTCAACTGAAGGCCACTTATCTCAGGAGCGCGACAAGCAGGTGCGCGACAGTCGCGCCGCCTGCGACAGTCTGTCGTGTGAGGTGAAGCGGTGGCGGGCGCGGTGCGGCGGGCTGGAGGCGCGCGTCGCACAACAAGACGAGGTCGTCGCCGCGCTCAGGCAACAGCTGCAGGCTGCTACTGCTGCCGAGAAGGTGCGTTAGATGATGGGGAGCGACCGCCCAAGAGAGGTACACCATATAAGCGGAGAGCCATGCTTCGGTACGAATGGGCCGGCTCGACCGGAGTGATACCACGGCCTCAGAAAACTGGCGCGACACGGTATTGTGCTGCGTTTCGTTCAGTGAGTGAGTTTACCGGTGGCACAACTTCCCTTATCCCTATTCCCTCATAGAGGCCGGCAACGCACTTGCGACTCTTTGGATGTAGACAAAATTACACTTATTTACTATTTTTACGCTAAATTACACTTATTAACTAGTTCACTAAATTTTAACTCAATTTGAAGTCATTTGACTTTCAACTTGCTACTAAATTTTGTGTTTACATGCTTTCATTAACTTAAAATTAAGTTAAAATTTTGTTACCTATTGATCTACTTAATACGTGTAAACCAGACATTAGGGTCATGTGACCCCTAGGTGATGGAAAGCGGAAAGCTACAGAAGCCCTGGACTCGCAACCTTCGGCAGCAAAATACGCTCCAGCTGTCTCATAGCTGTTATTATCAACCAAGATGCAGCGCAGTAAGCTCTATTTCCCAGGAGTACCGCGACACGTCCCGGGCGGCGGCGACAGCGGCGCGGGCGACAGCGGCGCAGCAGCAGCAGCGACTCCGCGACCTGCAGGCTACAGTCGAGCGACAGGCGCGACTCGTCACCAACCTGCGGCGACAGCTCGCCCTCAACACCGCTACATCAGCACTGGACAGCCTGGAGAGGGACTACAACGAGTTCCTCACGCAGGAGTTCTAATTATATATAAGTGAAGGGGAGTGGATCTGATGATCGTAGTCATGTTATGTAATTTAGCTACGCAGTTCTAATAAAAAAACTAGGCGTATGAATTATTCGTACAGTTTTAGATGATGCCCGCAATAACGTTTCGAGAAAATTAGGTCATCTTGTGGGAATCGTACCTTTTTCCTTTTCAGGGATACAAAATATCCCCATATGAAATTAAAATAAAATCGATTCGGGCGTGAGGAGGTATTACAGACAGACACGCTATCGAATCTATAATATTCGTATGGAAGTATTGATTTTACGTGCGGTTTTCCTCGCGATGTTTCGCTCCACCGTACGAGCGTCCGTGTTATATTAAGTCTACGTAATTTGTTCGGACAATATAAAAACACAGACGAGTTATATGGTTTGACATATGTCAAACCATATAAGTCGTCTGTGTTTGACATAACGCGATCAATTTACTTTGATTCACAATCTGGATCTGTTTCAGCTTCCCTGGTTGTGCTTGAGATCGTGCTGAGTGCTAAGCTAGCGGTTACTAAGGTTTATATGTAGACGTGGCCGTGAGCATCGCAAGGTGTCGCTGTACAAATCCCAGTTCAAATCTTAGTAAACGTAAAAATTTCGCACCCGGCACTTTTAAAATGTCTAATTGGTATAACACGCGGTCGGTATAGGATCTATACAGTCCTACCAGCCGGGTTAAGGTGGCTCCTACAACGGCAAGATAGTTTAGGTACATAATGATCGCGAACTATATCGAAGACATACCGCAGCTTACTATAGAAATAACACTTAAGAATAAGACTGATGTATGAATATTGCCGACAATATAAACTATTTTTACATGGAAATATTGTTTTTTATTTTTTATAAATTACCTACTTTTATTACTTATTTAGAGATATATCACTATTTAAGTTTTATTGACTTTGATAAGTTCTGTTATCCAGAAGATCTTAATTTTTTTTTTATAAAATGCCTCTAATTGAGTTTGAAAATAACAATTCTCGGAAAATACGCAACTAATACGGCGTGGTGATGATTCAAAGTTTGCCTTGCGGCCCGCGGCCCTGATTAGATCATTGGAAGCCGATATGCATACGACATACTCACTGAGTGTAGTCACCATATTGTACTGATTATGATGGACTGTATTGTTATTGGGCTACCACACTAAACTGCGAATTCGCGACTATGGGCTTGCTACAGCTTGACCACAACCGCCGTACCGCGCCCTAGGAACGTGCGACGAGGCGGGGGACGGGTAAGAATACTGCTGCCGTCGGCGTTGACGGCCAACTGACATTGTAGCACGGCCGGTAAGCATGGTAACCCTCCCTCGCCGCGCCGCGCGCATACCCAAGGTGCGGTATAGCTCTTGTATTCAAGCTATAGCAAATATTGAGAATGCATAGCGAATATATGGAATCTTATTCCTATCTTTATTACTTTAGATACGTCCAAAATGATATCTATAAATATTTTATGACCTATGCAAGTAATAAACTTTTATAGATACAAGTGCAAAAGAACGTTGATGATCCAGACACGAAACACAGACGTAGTAACTTTCTCTTTTTTACAAGCCGGTCAGAAATAGAACATCTTATTTATATTAATCGTATTTTATGGCCTACTTTGCGTGTTTATTTGACTTATAACTTTTACATTTATGAATATTAACATTTAAACAACCCACTCATCTAGATTACATACAAGCTTAGCATACGTCCTGGAAAATCACATTACATAGCCACCGAGTAACCTTAGATAAACTCGACCTTTTCGTAAACCGAACCGCTCGTATTGACGGTACGAACTCGCACTTAACTCGACGTGTAACTGTACCACAAGTTTTCTGTATACTCTCGGTATAAGTCAGTCGTCAGTACCGGCCATGCGCGTAGCCCTAGCTGTAGCCGTGTTGTCTGTGGTGGTGGCGTGTGGGAGCGGTGACCACCTCGTGGTGGGTAACGTGGCGAACCGCGTCGTGGAGGTGCACCACGAGCGTGTGGAGTACAACGCCATACCGTTCATGAAGAGAGTCAAGCAGTACTTCTACACTTCGCCCAATAACCGCCCTATCGCTGTGAGTGCCTGTCAGTTGAAGACATAAGTGGATGAAGCGAATAACTAATATTTAACAACCTTCAAGTATATACTCATTTTGTCTTATAAAATTTCGGTAAATGTTGTAATTTAGCGATTTCATCACCTAGCTTGTCTGTCTCGCTATACGTTGTAAAACCACATTATTTTAATTTCAATTTTAAATTTTGTTATCTGCTTCTTTTGACTATGTCTTCAATTATTACTATAGTGATTTGTTGATATTACTATCAGGGAATTAGTAGCCTGTTGACGGATTTATGTCATTTGGTCGGAATATTTTAATTTCGTGTTAGCTGTGATCTGGTGACTGGATTTGAAAAAAGTCATAACGCGGTCAAATTACTTAGGTCTGCAAATAATAGAAATTTATTCCTTTTTGGATTTCGGTTAGTTATCATATATTTTTATAATACATCCATAAAATTGTTTAACCCATTAATATACCACAAACATGATATAATATACAAGACAGGTAGTACACTGCCGTCTCACGTTTCAGAGTGCGGAGTGCAAGTTTTTTCACTTTCGACCGTGAACGCGTTTCGCTTATATTATGATTTTATGTGGGTTTTGTACAGCACCACCTAGCGATGTCACATCTACAAATCTCATATAAAATGTCACATCTACAAATCTCATATAAAATCTTAGTAAACACGTTCACGGTCCAATATGAAAAAAAAAAAACTCGCACTCAGAAGCTAATGTTATGTTGTCACAAACTCACTAGAATCTCAAGACTATCCTTCTTATTCATAAAAATATTTAAACAGAAGTTTTCTGTCGTATGACGTTTTCAATATTGCAGAAAGGTACAGCGAATCATGATTAGTTAAACTGCACTGTTTAAATATTTTTATGTATGAGGGGTATGCGTTTAAATTCGAGATAATTGAGAAACCTCATTTTCGTAACGTATCTATTAGTATATAATTTAATTTTTCATACTGATTTACACCTTAAAGGCATGCCTCACTTAAAACTACCTTTCCGACATGTATAGTGTATACTATTTAAATATTTATATTCCTTGTCCCTGATATATGATATAGACCTAAAGTTCTTGCCTTTCGTGAGTCGTGTCTTATAACTTATAAGTGATAACAGCTCAGAACTTGCGCCACTGACCTACGACCCCGCGAATCACAAATTACCTAGTAAACAAAAGATTTATAAAGGACAATACAACAAATAAGATATCGCCTTTTAAATAACATCGTCCGTCGCTCATTAATAGATAATAATTATATTTTTACCATCTATGGTGTAAAAAGTATAAATCTAGAACGTATTTAGTCAAACAATTACGCATCAAGTTTACAAACATTATAGTCTCTGATGCCACAGCCGTAACTAGAAGTTTACATAATATTTATATGCAAACACACAACACGGGTCTTATTATAATCGCCTATGTATTATTATGCTAAATTTTACTTGTCAGAGCGTAACAAAACTAAGTGATAATACTAATGTAGAGTTGACTGTCAAAAGCGCTGTAAGGGTTTCTAGGGTTCCGTACCCAAAGGATAAAAACGGGACCCTATTTCTAAGACTTCGATGTAGCAGATAATGTGAAATATTGTCTTTCACTTTGCACTCAAACGAAAACTTGATAACGGATTCCAGAAAGAGAACGGCGTAGAAAAGCTCAACCTACTGGCTGCTACGCGAAAGTTGTTGACATCATCACTTATCTACTGCATTAGTTAGCACATAGACCAATTATTTTCTCTATGGTTAGCATAATTATCAAGTGTACTCTGTTTGCAGGGTATACAAGCGTTGGACAACTGGCACAGCAAGTCGTCGATCAACATAACGGCAGGCGGCGTCGGCTACCCCTTCGCTAACCTGCGTCTCAAGAGCGAGCGCGGCCGCGGCATGAGCTATGACATCGGTATATACGCCAGCCCAGACTACATATAGACAATACAAACACTGGACATCGACTGGTTTACAAGAGATTACTAAAATCATACAAGAATATAGACCAAATAACGTGGTCCACGCTAACACTTATATTGCAATCGAAAATTCAACACCCCCCTTTCTTATCATTTTGATCAAATTTGAAAACAAAGCCCAGTAAGTATAAGGCCTCAGCCTGAATCTCGACGAATTACAGCGCAGCCCTCGTATCGCTGCCATTCAGATCACTTCAATTAGAATATGGCCGTTTTCGGTAGCGTTTTTGCATGGGCGTATGCGCGCGCAAAATCTCTTATACGCATGCGTTGTCATGACAACGTCTCAAAAAAAGTTTATAATTGGTTACATGTCAAGTTGTAAGCAATTTTTTTTTGTTTTTTGGCACTGACACGGCGGTGTACTTTGCCATATACAAATTGTAAGCAATTATAGTTGGCGTTACCATGACATTACGTGAGTTTGATTTGCGCATAACTCATTAGAGACTTGAGCCTGCCACAAAAATTCTAGCGAACACGGCCTATGTGTGTTGGATCGCACGGCACTTGTCGCCGCGCCGCAAATCACAGAGATCTAGTTTAAGGCTTTTAAGACGAATTTGAATGTAACAGCTACAAAATTGGTCACTAACGAAGTTTGTCTTAAAATGAATAGTAAGGCCCGTAATAATTATAGTTTAGTTCTTAAGAGCGTGATCGGTAATTCTGAGATGCTGTTTTCATTCTAAACAGCATCTCAAAACTTTTTGATCATGCTCTTGGTATTAAGTGCTGACCATAATTACGGGCACTAGTTTGGAATTAATTAAAACGGAGAGTAACAATAATTCTACAACTTTGTAAAAACTAAATCTCTATAAAAACTGAAAATAAAAATTGTATGAGACACCAAAGGTTTGTCCACATAACGGATATTAGTTTTAAGCAATAAACTCATAAAATATAATAGCAGTTTTATTCCTCAGGATGCATCATTAATAACGGATACTGAATAAGCTGAACATACTCCTCACATGTATCCGGGTATTATATTACGGATTGGGTAAATTAAACACCGATTATAAGATCAGTATGTATAATAAAGTTGTAATACAGAGCCGTGTATAGCAACGCCGCGCACTCGCTGGTGCGGGCTGACTTAAGATATGTCCTCGCCTTCACAGCGCAGCCCGGACCGCCCGCCGCCGACGAAACGAGCAGAAACGCCTGATGACAAGCGATCGGACCCCACACTCACTTAACTCTTAACCTCAACCTCTACTACGCAAATCTGAGTTTTGCCATCCCGTGTTAAGATTTCTCTTTAATTCAAAGTGACTAAACATTATATTCGACTGGGATAAACTTAAACTCTGACTTGCGCGAGAGGATAATTCATATTTCGTACACGATTCAACACGATCATTTTAAAAGTACAAAATTATCGCCAAAGTTACAGTACAACAAATTTTGCTCCGGGTTATCCGGAGCTTTACCGAGCATGCGTCATGGGAGGCGGCGGCGAGAGGAACCCGCGCAAACTTACATAACTATTCAATACAAAATGGATCTTATCATATCACAGTAGTGTAAATTGGGAAACGCTGCCGAAGTCAAACTCTCCGACTCTCTCTCTCAGACGGCCACATCATATAAAATTTCAACATTCACATCTGTCGAATAACAAACGAGCAACAATATTAGCCATAATACTGACTATTTTATTAATTATTACACGTGAAGACATCCTTTAGTATACAAAGAGACACTTTAGAATTTTGACATTTTCCTCTTTTTTTTTTTTGCGCTTGACGAACATACACAAAAGCATTCCCGCCTTTAAATATCTTTAGAACTTCGTTAAACAATTATTAGTAGCCGTGACACCGGCGATACACTACGTACACAACGATTTAACCGCCTTATCACGAATGAGCCGACGAAGCGAGTAACGACAGTCACAATTCAAACTAGCTATGTACCGTATGCGCTTTGGATAGAATAAATACAATATTATTTTGTAACACGTAGAGATGTACTCATAAGAATAATATAATGCGGCAGCTTTGTCTTCCGACTCCGACGATTTAGAAGATTTCAGTGAACGGGTGTTCAACACACGTACCAGCAGAGGAGCGCCCTGAGCCTGGGTGTGCGTGGTGGTCACTGGTCGTCCTCCTGCGGTTCTGCGGGATCGGGCAGGTCGGGGTCCTCGCGGGCGCGGCTCGGCTCCAGCTCTATGACGGGGTCCGCGGTCGCCTCCGCCAGGTTTGTGACGGACTTGGACTTGAAGCACTGGAAGTCGACGTGCCTGCTCTTAGCCTCCTCTTTCTCCCACGACATGTGTATGAACGGCCGCTGCACGTAGTTGTATATCACCTCCGCCCGCCCCCCGGGTCTCTTGCGGACCTTCTCCTTGTACGTGGGGTACCCCTCCACTCCCAGACGAATTTTCTTTAGTCCACGCTCCTTCATCACTTGTTTTGCGACATCCCTGAAAAAATCATATTACAAGTCTTTAAGAGGAGTCAGTTTATAAAGAATATATAAAGAATCTATTACACAGAATCTAAATACACACTTGCTTTTTTAAAGAATTCTCATATATAATCACAGGATGGTTACGGACTTTTAATATTAATAATATACATTGCTTTTTCTCTCAGCTACCCTAACCTACCTGTTCTCAATGTACTTGAAGAATCTATACAAGGGCGTTGAGAGCACTGTCTGGCTGTACTCGTCTCCCATCTGCGGGGGGTACTCCTCGTCCCACTCCACAGAGTCATCATCCAGCAGCACCACGACATGGCACTCGCGGTCGCCTCGTTGAGCGCTCTCCACCATTAGCGGCAGAATCAGCCGTTCCAGAAAACTCTCAAACTGACGTCGGGCTCCCTCGTTGGACAGCTCGTGGAGGAGCCCACGGAGATTCTAGAAAATGTATTCCAATATTAAACTTTACAATTCTACTTGCCAGATGCGATGTTCGATTCGGTGCAGACAATTATTTTTAATCTAACATTGATTTAGTAGAGTAAGCTGTGTGTGTGTGTGTGTGCTGTGTAAGTGGCGGAAACATGTTTTTATACTCAATTAGATTTAGGTTCAATTTTGTGAAATTTTCAAAACATATTTAGTTTAGTTGACAGATTATATTTGTGAAATATTTCCGACATATGACCTAATGAAATTTATGAAATTATTTTTATTCAAAATAGGTAACAAGTTACACTTTTTGAATGTCAAAACTACGGTGCCCACCAGTAGCGTAGTGCGGGTATCGGCCACCCGCAGTCCCCTTAATCAAGCTTTTTAATTTAATAGTACTTTTTTTACTAATTTTAAGATCAATTTTTCTGATATTATTCGTAAGATTTATTTCATATATCGCGATGTAATATTAAAGATTTTTTCGGCTGGAACCGTCATCATATATTTGCACGGCACCAAAGTTACGCACATAAATTCAAATATTTTTTTTTTATTCGGAATAAATAAAAAAAACATTTCCAAACATAGTAACTACGGTGACCTTTTACCAAAATTGTATCTTAAAGCTAATTTGCAGCCAATAATAAGCAGCCAATCTACTCCTAGGATGTGCTATCGTTAATGAAATCATTGACTGTATTACCCAAAGATGTTCTTTAACTACTTTTTTTAAATTATTTATAGAAAGATTTTAAATGTTTTCTGGGATGTTATTGGAAAGGCGTACAAATCTCTATTAGTTATAAATTTGCTTAGATTTTTTCTAATGTATAATACATTATCCAAAATCTATTGGAGAAGCAACAGTTAGCATACCTATTTCTTTGAATTTATTTCTCAGAGATTCAAATGCATTTTATAAATAGAACATATAGCTTCTGCAGCATGAATATTAGCAGTGTTAATGTTGGCAGCATTTGGACCCATTAAAGGATATGACATCCTGCTACGAAAATAACTAAAATGTACTAATTGTGCCGTGTCTTCTTCAGTAATTTTCCTAATCTTTCTGACTGCAAGTTTGGACTGCAGGCAAAACATGCCATAAAGATTGAGATTAAAATTACAGAAAAAAAATGATTGTAACTGATACTGTTTATAAATCACTAAGTAAAGGTAGTGTCACACCGAAGTTTTCTTGACCTAGTAAACTTACTATTTTATTGTTCCAATAATAATTATTATATTATGCATGCAGAACTAACAGCTGTTGAGATTATTTATATGCAGTAAATAGTTGAAATATTATATAGTATGTATTTTCCATTTTGCCACATGAGACATACTAATAAATAAGTTGTACACCTTCTGCTAACCTATCACTTCTGACTGCTGTGTAGTGTAACAAAGAACAAATAAATTTAGGAAAATATGCTTTTAAGTACCTGGCATCTGACAGTGTTGGCATCAAATGGAACGAGGAGATAGTCACAGGCCTCTCGGAGCTCTTGCACAGAGACTGTAGGTGGGCAACGGATAGTGCCTCCCCTGTAGTACTCCAGAATAGCTCGAAACACCGTGGCTGAAATACCCTCAGCCACTTCATATTCCCCCCTTTCATTGGTGTGTGTAAACTCTATACCTGCAATTCAAACAAAAGATTTCAATCATTGGTGTCTGATACTAACAGACGTAACGTCTTGAAGAAACATTTTGGCAAAAAAAAGTAAGGCAATAATGTACATTGGCGTATCTCTAAATGGGTTTACATTTTCGTTAGGGGGGCCCGAGCCCCCTTTAACCATAGCTTATAACTAGTATCTACACTAAAGTTGCGCCAAAATTCGTTTATCATGCGGGAACCATAAATTTTGCCGGCATATCCCTCATCCCACCCTTTTTATGCCTCTGATAATGTCATTTCATCTCAATCATCATCAATTATTTTATTTTTGCACCTTTTTAACAATATAATATGATTCATATTGTACCTCTATACATTAATATGGAACGGAAAACTTTGTGCCCCTTTTTAAAAAAGACGTGTTGATGTAAGAGCATAAAATTTTGCCCAGTTATAGTTGATTTGGAGGAGGAGCGTGAAATACCAACGAAATGCTAAGCACACTACAGTACGCACACTCCAATATTTTGACATTTCATGATAATCATACATGAAATACTCTTTTGTTTATGGTTGAAGTCTGTAATTTTTATATCGAAAATAATAACCTGGTAACAAGACCTTTATGGCAAATTTAAGGCTAGTTTATAAGGCAAAGTAGTTCATATACTTTTTCTATGACAAACAGTAAACTAATATAAAGCTACACATCCATATTTCTTGTACATAAGGTATAAGAAAACATTTGGCTCTACATAAGAACCATTTTTAAGGAAGTAAAATGATAAAAATTTATTTCGAAAATTATGTAGGACATTCCACAGTGACCTACTTTGTTTGTTGATGACAAAATAATAATTAAATAATCTTAGTACCCCTTTTCAGTCTTTATGGTATAACATGAAGCAACAATATACACAGCCCTATGGTATATCATGCAATCAATTGTTGCACAAGGGTTGTCAAACAAAGAGCTCACCTGAACTGAACATCCTGCCGAGCATGGTGTTGGGATGGGCGGTGAACTGCGCGGGGTCCACCACGAACCGCGTATTATCCACCACCAGCGTTATCCTGTCCTCGCACACTTGGTTCTTCTGGCCGTTCTTCGGAGGATCTTGACTCGATGTGGAGGGCATTGGCCCGTTGGAGGACAAGTTTTTAGGCGGCATAGCCGTCGGAATTCTTCTTATGTTTGGACCGTTACGTTTCGATAAGCGTTTACGGCGCTCCTCCTCGGCCGTTCTGTACTCTTCGGTGTCACTACTGCTATCAGGATAGAAAAACATTCGATCTAACATGGCCTCCTGGCCCTTGGTTTGTGATTCAGACATCAGCGTCGGCTTACGATGAGCGATCGCATAACGCTCTTCACACTCCGATCCAATTTTTGTTGATTATCTCACTAGAGATCTTAATAATCCTCACAAAGAAAGCACTGGAAAAGTAAGTGCAAAATCAACGTAAAAAACAAGTCGTAACCATTTCACTTTGTTATTGACAAATGACAATTGATAACCATAGGCAATATCGAGAAATAGGAGAAATGTGACAATTTGACAAATAAAAATGACAGCCAGTGTTACTATTATACCCGGAATTTTTTCCCAGCATACCAAAAGAGCTCATTTCTTGTATTAAATTTTATAATTAAAGAATGCTGGCGAAACAAAGGTTTTTAGACTTTTTAAGAGCGTTAAAAGTACAAAAGCTGCACTTTTATCGATACGAAGTTCCATCTGTCTTATTACCCGACTGCGCCAGAAAAAGAGTTACGTTTTTTGAGAGTATGTATGTAAGTAATAAATAATTGTTTGGCACACTCTGCAGCCTAAACGGCTTTTAGTGGATTTTGGCTTTAGAGGTGTCGTTAGATTCGTAGTTATTGTGTATACACTATTTATATTATATAATATAAAACAATCAAAATGGCGGGTTATTGGCGCCAAATAAGAATATTAAATTATTTAAATTGCAGCGGTTCCAGCAGTAAAGATTACTGTTTTTGGATATTTCGCTTTTGTTAAAAGTTGAAAATTCATGAAATACTACAGCAAAAGTATATATCTAAAATATGTACATAATTCAACATTCAATGACCGTGACAGAGTTTGTTTAGTTAAAATTTTACAGTTCTGGATACAATATGTGGTTATTAGTTAGTTTAGTTTATCTTTCCAATTGCACATCTTAACTTTTAGATGGCGTTAGTAGTACAATATTAATGTATGTTCTTTTACTAAAGTCTGTAATATTATTACAATTTTATTTTTAACCACATGTAGACATGTACTTAAATTACTATGCTAAAGCCCAAACCTAAAGCTATAATAGTTTATAGTAGTATATAGAGCTCGCTTCGTCCACTTGTACTAGTAACGCCATCTATGACTAAAGATGTGTAACTGTAATTATTAACTAAACTAGCTGAGTATCCATATTTATTCACAAAGGGCTCCGGGAGAGTAAAAATAGTGAAAATGTGTTCTCGAAGGTTATACAGCTTTATCAGTTCAATTCGTATTAAGCAATAGCGCGATGTAGAAGCCATTATAGTGGCATCAACAAAAACAGCGATCAACAATAAAAGCGACAAAACTGGTCAAAAATCACGTTTATTGTATGCGAGCCCCTCTTAAATATTTAATATATTTTGGTTTTAGTATTTGATGTTATAGTGTAAAAAATACATACTGTTGGAAAACGTGTTTAGTAGGCAGCATTGTTGACATCTAATCTAAGTTTTTTTTTTTTTTTTTTTAAGATTTAATGGCCTGGTAACGAGACCTTTAAGCCAAGTCTTTATTTTATAGTTTTGAGTTATTTCATATTTATGTTCTAGATAGTTCCCACTGTATTTTTAACATATTTATATATAGCACTATAACACTTTTGGTTTTTGAGTAAATCACTTAATTGGCGGCGGGAGGTATCACTTTCATCAATTATTTCAGCTGCCAACACTAGTCTATGAAATGTAAATCTTGAACAGTTGAAGAAAATGTGGTTCATGTCAGCGTTCTCCTCTTCACAAAATGTACAATTATTACTGCTTAATATCTTCAGCCTCGCAAGATGCGTAGGTGTAGTATTATGGCCAAATCTGAGTCTATTTATTGTTGTGATAAAGTCACGGCTAGCTATTTTCAACTTATCGTACCATGGTTTTATTGGTAAGTTTTCTTGAATTTGTCCATACCACTTGCCTTTGGTTTTTTGATCTTCTTTCCAGAATTCTTCCCAAACGTTTCTTATAGATATTTTCACATTACAGTAGATGTCGGTCATAGGAACATTTACAATACTTTTGACATCTTGTGCATTGACCCCATCATATGCAGTAGTATCTGCTATTTCATTTCCAGAAATACCTTTATGTGCAGGAATCCACATAAAGGCAACTGTTATACCTTTAGTTTCTAATCGCCACACAAAATCTTTAATAAAATAAATTATATAGTTACTTTTATAATGAAAGTTGACATTCTGAAGACAATGTATAAGACTCAGAGAGTCTGTTAAAATCAGGAAATATTTACAATTATTTACACCGCTTATTAATTTTAAAGCTTCAAAAACTGCATATGCCTCTGCTGTAAAAATAGAACATTTTTTATCCAAAACAAAGCTTTGAGCACAGCCCCTTTGAGGATCATATATGGCACTTCTTACATATTCTTTACCCTTACTACCATCAGTATAAATTGTATAATACTTCCTATTTTCATTTAAAAATTCTAGAATGTCTGAATTACTATTGATGGATTTTCTTAAAATCAAGATAGGATGTATTATACTTCTATACGGATGTGTATAACATGACCAATGTGAATGCTTTTTGATATTTGAATAAAGAGATTGTACTTCCAGGAAAATTTGACACAAAGTGGGTGATATACCAGTAAGAAGATCATGAGATGAAACCAATGGACCATCTTTGATGATTGGATGAGGTATGAGTCTATTTATTATTTGGTAGTTATTTGATGATAGCAGTTTAAGACAGTATCTTTCTGCAAGCAAAAGACGTCTTAATATCAATGGCATAATATTTGTTTCAACTTCCATGGCCCTTATGGGAGTTGAACACATTGCCCCTGATATGATCCTCAAAGCCCTATTCTGTATTACATCTAACTTATAACTATGAGAACTATTCATATAAGCCAAAAAACTATAGTCAAAATGGCTCCTTACAATAGATTTGTATAATACT
>JAOTAV010005736.1:0-30185 GCA_026546445.1 Cyclargus thomasi | reverse complement strand
CGCGCTCTCGCTTGCACTCCAAGCCTTAAACGGAACGCCTCAGAGCGAGGTAACGCCGCATGAGTCATGTTTTTTCGGGCGTGCAGCCAGCTCTATCGAATTATAAGACATTGTCACGTCAAAAATGCAGGTCCTTGTGATGTGCCTCTCCGGAGGGGTACTTACAGCTTAATACTGTCACACGCGAGTGCGACAGGCCTGGTTGAACCTGGAAACAACCTTCCAAATTCAAAAATTCAGTAGTCACCTGTAACACAATAATAGCGGAGAAAAAGATTGTGATTATTTATCAGATGATGAGACCTAAACTACTACTTTTGTGTAATGTGCTCTACGTTTTTTTGCTCTACGTTCTTTTCTAGCATACTTTATATTAAGGTACGCGCACACTTTGATGGCAAAATAATACCAAAAAATTGCTATATTCTACTATTTCCACTGAAATCTACTAAACCGTGTTTCAGCTTAGACCAAAAATTTTTCTTTAATTATCAATGTTCCTACGTGATTGAAATTGAATTTTGATATATTTTAGACTGTCTTGATTATCTTTTTAAAATTTTTTATTATATTTTATTCTATAATATCAATTTCTTACTATAATATTCTAATAAAAAATTTTGGACTACCTACTAAGCCGTTATTCATTTGTACCAAAATGTAGAAATCTACTAAATGTGGTGGTTTTTATTAATTTGTATGGAGGCGAATTTTCCGCTTCCGGCACGCTGCGGCGCGGCATATGCTCACTCCGTTAGAAGTTAAATTTTCTCCGCTGCCCCATGTACGAGCCTTACGGGTGATTTTGAAGACAAGCTTCGCCTTAATTATAACAGCGGTAGGTAATAACGCTGAATTGGTGTTTTATGGGTTGGTTCGTTAGTCAATCGCGTGTGTGATAATGCTGAACCATTATTGATGACAATTTTATTGTGATTGTAAGACAATTTGAATTGAACTATTTACTTACAATTAAGTTACCAAGATAAAGGCCGCAAGCGTACGTTTTCCGTATTAGGTTTCCGAATTCGTTATCCGCGTTCGGACACCAAAATGTGTACAAGGAAAAGTGAACATGTGCGCTAGGTAATGTCTCTTCTAATTTGCGTTTTCGATTTCGGAATTCCGCATTAGAAAACCTAATGCACAAAAGGAACTTTCCAGCCGGCCTACGTTACCAAGTTACCAACATTTACACAAGTAATAATATGATTATATCATAATCCATATTCTGCTTAAAAATATTAACATAGGACATAGGATACTTTGTTATCTCGGTGAAACTGTGAATTTTACCAAGTGAGTTTCGGGCATCAGATAGTTTATTTTAATAATGAAAATACAACACACATGACCTGCCTTTTGCAAGTCGTTTGTAACAAAACACTTCACATAAACTGTGTGTTCGAAATTCGAAATCCGCCAATTATTTACAGAATGCGTAGTGACGTAACCGCCATAATGAGCTCTGATTGGTTCCTTCCTACCCCCTTCCTATCCCCGCCGCCATCTTAGATTCCCCCCTTCGGCCTAATTAGCGTTGAGGTGGGCGGTCAGATTAAGGTGGTTAAGGCCTAGTTGCACTAATACGAGTTAGAGCTTACCCGTTATGAATTTTTCGTTACAACTAGATAAGGAACGAAAGTAGTGTTACTAACAAATTATGGACTTCGTCTGAAATAAAAATAAGTCGGACTTTAAAGAAAGTGTTGAGTTATATGGTCAGTAAAGACTGACCATATAACTCCAGAACGCACGAACCGATTCCCGTGGTTTTGCATTCGTTGGAAAGGTCTCGGGTTCCGTGAGGTTTTATAAAAATCATTTTTTTCTGAGTTTTGAAAAAAATGTTCTCAGAATGTCTACATGTTGACCTACCACCGGTTCGGGAACTAGCCGTGCGAGAAGAACCGGCTTTGCCGGTTTGCTTTAGTCTTGAAAAACATCATATTTTAAAACTTATTTCGCATTATTGCCGATTTTTGAGATTTTCACACGAGCGAAGCCCTCGACAAATCTAGTTCCAAATATATTTAAATCTAGTTAGTGCCAAGAACTTCGTTGCGCAAAATATCCAGCGGGAACCGTACATTTTCCCGGGGTAAAAAGTACCCTATATGTTGCCCAGACCTAAGAGCTATTAAACAAAAAAATATTTATTCAAATCCGTCCGATAGTTCCTGAGATAAGCGCGTACAAACAGATAAACAGACAACTTTTTTTGTCGATATGTGTTCTATTGCTGTTCCTTAGCACCCGCAATGTACAGACACTCCAATTTTTCTGTTTCATTATATGTATATATTTCCGTTACATTATTGTATAATTAAAGTCGATTCGATATGTAGGTACTTAATCACTATATTTGTTTTATATCGGCGTGTTTATTTATAAACAAGTTGATGTTCGGTAGCACAGACGTCACCGCGCACACTCACTGAGCACCCGGCATAGAGCCGATGATGTAGAGGGGATACTTCGTGAAATGACGATTTTTTACATTATTATAATAATAATATAATAGATACACCACGCTGAACGCTTTACACCACGTCAATCTGGCACCGTGCTAAGTACCCGAAAGACTTGTGTTACAGGTACCAGACAACGGAAATATATTTAAAACTTTTATACTATACTCATATTTAAGTTTTTTTTATTATGATACACATATTTAATACACACCCAAGACCCAGAAACATTAAAAACTTTTTGCTCCGTCGGCGGGGATTCGAACCCGCTACCCCCGGCTTAAGCTACCAACGCGCTTACCAACTGAGCCACAGAGGTCGTCAAATTCATCGTCGTCAATCACATTTTTGAGTGTATTAGATTTGCTCTTATATAATTTCAATTTAGTCGCATCAAGGTTAACGTATGTCTCATTTTACGTTATGTCCATCAAGCTACGATTTTGTTAGAGTCGTGTTTTCTAGTCGTATCCTTCAGGGTTGAAGATATCTTATTGTTTTCCTAGGGTATTTGTTGCACGGCCCTAGAAAGGGTTTCTTTATAGGACGTATAACAATAGCTCGTCCCATAATCATTTAGTTTAATCTCTATGATACGAATATTTTGTAGTTGGAGCTTTGTCTCTTTCTCCCTTTCGTGTTACTTGTCGTGTTGAAAGACATATTAAGATAGATAATATATAAAAACGTGACATCTCGTATTATGTCAGCAGCAGTGTTAACAGTTAGAGACAAACCAGCTGATTTTCTAAGCCAAACCCATTATAAAGTGAACACGGCTTCAATAAAAATGTTGCGCAATAATTTTACTATAATACTGTTTATGCTTTTTTTTTTTTTCTAAATTTTAATATAACGTATACACAATCCCAATGTAAGTAGTATGACCTGTTATGAAATTGTAATTTTATTAATTTATTTCTATTTATGCAGTCGCTAAAGATCAAGGAGTAAAAACTAACAATCTTAATGTTGATCTACACGTATTGAATTTATCTGTTTTAGTACAAATTTTATCTACGTTAGAATATAAAGAAGTAAACCAGAGCAAAAAAAAAACAAAGAATGTACTAAAATACTGAGAAACACTCAAAATCATTTATCGTGAGTTTAAATCTGTGTAATGCGTGCAATTATATTGATTAATTGGTGATACTCGCTAATTATTTTCATGCAAGTATGTAAAAAGGTCATAATTATGACTTATATCCTTCTGCGCGCCACTCTTTGTACCTTAGCTGCCCAGTGTAAGAGAGAACGCGCGCCGCGCCGCACCTCAGCCGGGCGCGATCGATAAGCCGTTTTCATACATGTAACACAATGAAATTGTAGTTTGGAACCATAAATAATAATATGAAACCGTCCTCTGTTTTCGGCCTTTTGTGAACGTTCTGGAACTGCATTTTATGTGCGGATCGTTGGGTTGTTTTTTTTTTTTAAGTGAAAATGTTGAGTTTATGAAAACGTACGGAAAAATCTGTTTAAAGATTTATTAGTGACTTGTTGGTGTCCGCGACTTCGTTGCGCAAAAATTTGTGTATCACGCGGGAACCGTACATTTTCCCGGGATAAAAAGTATCCTATATGTTGCCCAGACTTAATAGCTTTTAAACAAAAAAAGATTTATTCACATCCGTCCAGGGGGGTTATTATAATCTTTTATTCCCAGCCAAGTTCCAGCCAGGCAGCAGTCACGTGACACTAAATACGTAGTTTGACGTTCCCTAATGTCACTAACATGTTTAAAATCCATTCATAGACAACCGAACAAATATTAATTCATTTATTATTCTAAGAAGTCCTTGTGATTCGAAAAAATAACAAGGCCGTACTCGTATATTGAATTGCCTGGAACCATGGTTTGTAATGGTCATAATAGCCCCCCTGTAGTTCCAGAAATTAGCGCGTACAAACAGACAACTCTTTTTTGTTGATATGTGTTCTCTTACTGTTCCTTAGCTCCCCCACATTGATTATTTTGTAAAAGTATTAATTGTGTAGACACGCCAATTTTACTGTTTTATTATATGTTTAGATGTATGGCCCTAAGATTTACAATGAGATAGTAATCATACGAACACACAAAATAATTTGATAATGTAAATAAGCAGCCATTAGTAATAGAAATAATATGTTGAACACTAGCTTTTTCTCGCATATTACATCCGCGTGAAATGTTAAAATTAATCCCGTTTTTACATGTTTTGATTACTGCTCGGTTTCTATCGATTTAGGCACATTGTTATATTTATTATGTGTATAAATATAGCCTATAGCCTAGCTTCCGCGATAAAAGGACTAACCAACACAAGTAATTTCTGAGATTAGGGCGTTCATACAAACAAACTCTTCCGCATTGTATTATTAGGATAGATAATTATAGACTACAGTTACATGCACGATAAGCCATAAGTAAATATATTTGGTACTTCTTTTGTAATGTAACGGGATAGTTGGTAAAAGTGACTAATCGTTTTGAAAAACCTACATTTCAGAAGCTGCATCAGTTTGCAACGGAATCTTCCGAACATGGGTTTATAGTGATGAGCTTTGGGTCGTTGGTGAATGGATCCACACTACCCCAGAAACAGTTGCAAGCGATCATCAATGTGTACGCTCGATTGCCGCAAAGAATAGTTATGAAATGGGAAACCGAGATACAAAACTTGCCCAAAAACGTGATGATTGTGCGATGGCTGCCACAATTTGATCTGCTAAGCAAGTATTTTTTATGTTTGTAATTAATATGCTAATGCAAAACACAATATGATTCGTCGTTAAAAATCTGCAAAAATAAATATGGCGTCAGTCGTTGCTTTTTAGGGTTTCGTACGCAAATGGTAAAAATGGGACCCTAAAGGTACGAGCAGACGGGCGCAGCGTTGCGGGACGTGTCGGGGCTTGTCGAGGCTCAGCGCAGCGCAAAATGCACTTTAGCATACTGTTGACGGGCCGGGTCTCATCGCATTGACGGATTTCAACGCTCGATGCGCCGCAGCGTGCTGGGCCGTACCGGGGCGGGTCGACACGCAGCACATTCACGGATTTTGAAACTTGCCGAGCAGTGTTGCCAACAGCGCTCTAATGTCGCCGTTTCACATGCATGATATGAGCCTAATAAAGCCGACTTTCAACTGTAGACTGTAGTAGCCTAAAGTCGCCCTAACACCAAAATATTAGTATGAATAAAATAACGTCATGTTGTTTATATAATCAGTAAGTAAATAGAATTGATTATCAATTCTATTTACAACTAGACGGTGCCCGCAACTCCGTTGCGCCAAAAAAACGTTTATCGCGCGAGAACCGGGATAAAAGTATTAGCTTTGACCACACTTCGGCGCAGCGTGTTTGCCTGTTTGCCTATTAGGGAGTGTAACATAAACTTTCTCTAAAGTGGCGACCAGTTGCCTTTTAGATTTTTCTGTCGCCGATTCTCGTTCTGAGTAGCCTAAATGACGAAAAATCGCCTACGTTTGCAACACTGTTGCCGAGGCTAGATATCCGTCGCGCAAAAATCCGCCGTGATGACGCCCGGCACGCTCCGTCAACGTGTGCGATAGCCACATCCGCTTCCATACAAAATGTATGGAGGCGGATTTTTCAGCTGAGACCCGCCCCGCCATGGCCCGGCAAGTCTGCTCGCATCTTATTACTAAGATTTCGATGTCTGACAATCTGCCCGTCTGTCTGTACTCTATCTCCATCTAGGCTGTATCTCAAGAATGGTAATAGCTAGAAATTTTCATAGATCATATACTTATTTGTGTTGCCGCTATAACAACAAATATAAAACTAAAATAAATTTAATTAATAAGAGGGGCTCTCATACAATTGTGTGACAAAAAATAATAATTAATATTTTTTTCTCGATATCAATAATGACATTTGACAAAGTTGTATTTACTGACAGAAAAATCAGACAAACGATTACAATAAGGTGATGGTTCAATGTAGCTAAACTAATTGATCATTATAAAGTATGTACATTACGTAGGCTAGAATTTTTATGTTAAACTAGCTGTTGCCCGCAACTCCGTCCGCGTGAAAACTTTACTCTTAAAATTTTTCCTGTTTTTTTTTATACAAACCTCATGGAACCTAAGATTTTTCCAACGAATGCAAAACCGTGGATATCAGTTTGTGCGTCTTAAAGTTGTATGGTTAGGAAGAAAAACCCGAGATATTTTATATAATAGATACTTTAATTTACTTTTCCCTGTGTAATTGCTTATTGGGCATCTAAAATAAACATTTATGTATCCTATTATTTAAGAAGACTAAAATCATATCAATTACAGATTAAATCAAAATCCGTTCAGCCGTTACAGTGTGATTTACGAATATCCAAGTAAACTTTCCCATTTATAACATTAGTGCAATTTCTTTCAGATCATCCAAACTGCGTAGCATTTATCACTCACGGTGGACTGCTTAGTCTAACAGAAGCCGTGTCAGCTGGAGTACCAGTGCTGGCGATGCCGATTCTCGGCGATCAGTTTGGCAATGCGGCGCATGCGCATAAAGCAGGCATCGGTGAAGTAATAGAACTACTTGAAGTTGAAGAAAAGGAGTTTGATAAGAAATTGAAGAGTGTGTTATCAGCAGAGTAAGTTTAGCAACTAAAGATTTTGCGCGCGTATGCACCCATGCGAAAACGCTACCGAATACGGCGAATGAATGCTTTATAGGGCTCAAAAAAAAAGTACAAACATGATAATATTAAACTACAACCTACAGCACAAAGACGACTTAATCGCTATCAAGCGATTTCTTTCAAGCAACCTTTGGCGTACGGAAAAGAATTACAAATTTACAACACAGTGCTAAATATATTGGAATAAGATTATAGCTAAAAAATAAAGTAGGCTTATCATGAATCTTAGTTAGGGAAAATTTAAACACTTAAATTCCGAAGCACTATAAGCTTCGGAACGCTTAAATTGTTAATCTGAAAAAATTGGTCAGGATCCCCCTTAAGAGTTAAGTGACGTACGGCGCTCATTTTACCCGGCTCTCTGGACGGTCGCCTAGAGGTTCCACCCCTAACGCTGCTACTGATCCGTGTGCAAATTTTTTCTCCTACTTTAACTAATATATAACTATATACTTTAAATATTAAACGTTTATTTATTATTTTTTCTTTAAAAAGTTTTCAATAAATAAATTGAGATCGAGTTGATTCTATTCTTGATTGGGTTACGTATCGGTAGTAAGAGGGTAAACTCTAATAGCAGATAAATGATGTTGTTAGCAAAGACAACGGAAGCGTTCGTTTAGAAATTTAAATCCGCACTGACATGTAGGGCACTTCTAGAATGCCGGTAGCAATTTTTAGGTAGGTGTTTGAGGCAAGCTGAAACCTTATTATACTCATCCCCAATGTTATAACACCCCAATACGGAACTGCTCACTACAAAATAGTACTGTGTTTACATATGTTCACAGAACATTAAAATTTCTGTTAAACTAAGTTAATTGAATAACACGCCATCTATTATACTTATGTGGTACTTTGTTCAGCTACTTACCATTAGATGGAGTTGTTTTTTCCGAAATTTATTAATTTAAAATGGATTATAACATATTATTTTTTCTTTTACAGGACCCGCCTCCAAGCGAAGCTAGTTAGTGATATGTGGAAAGATCGTCCAAGCAGCCCTATGGACACAGCAATCTTCCACATTGAGAGAGTAGCAAAATACAAAGGCCTGGATATGTCAAGTGAGGCTCGGAGACTTAATAGGATACAGTTAGCCCTACTCGACGTATACGCTTTCTATTTATTTAGTTTATTATTTATGTGTTTCATTACATGGTTGTTGTTTAAAAATTCAGGTTTATCAACAAAAAATAAGAAGAAAATTAAATAATTACTTTCAAGCTATCCTGATTATATTTTAAGGTTTCTGAATAAAATAAAGTTTTAAACATGAATATTTATTTGATTTTTGACAATAACAGAAGTAAAATGTGCAACAGTATAAAATATTTTCATGTTCTAACATTTTGAAATTTGTTCAAGAGAAATACTAATATCACAAAAACGGCAAAACCTACCTATAAAAATGTTAAATATTTCTACAGTAAATCGACTAAAATAAGGCACTGAGAAAATGATTAAATACAATAAGTTATGGAATGCATCGGAATGTAAACTGAATAATATAACAACTGATCTGACAGAATAAACAAAATTATCTCCCTGTGCAAACAAAATTATCTCATTGACTGAAATTATGTCTAGTAAACATTTCCAAGCAGTTAAAAAAAATATTAAAATAAATCTTTATATTGTTATAACATGCTTTTAAGCACTTAATTTTTGTCCTTATTGTATTGAGATTTTGAAATATTCAAAGTACAATTACATTAATTTGTTTTTATAACCAAACTACTACTAAACAATTGTAAAAAACTAATCTTGTCATACAAAAGTATAAAATGCATACAAAAATAAATGCAAATACATCTACAATTACTTTTCTCTCAATTTATTCCTTAAGAAAGTTGGTAGACAGAAGGCAGCCTTATGAACATCGCTGTTGTAGTATTTCAGATCCATATCTTTTATTTCCTCATCACTAAACACAAGCGTAGGCACTTGGAAATCAATATCCTTGTCCAAAGATCCAATAATAAAGCCAATTTGTCCAGCAGGATAGGTCGGAACTGAAGTTGTAGCATATGCAGCTGCTGGGAACTGATTCTTGCAGAAGTTGAGGGTATTCTTGACTAAATCAATGTTGTCCCAGAATGTTGAGCCTTGGCAACAAACTATGCCACCGGGCCTCAAAGCCTTTTTGGTCAGTGCATAATAGTTTTCTTGGAATAAGGCCACAGCTGGTCCAATAGGGTCGCTACTATCAGTTATGATGACATCAAACTCATTGACACTCTTCTTAATAAATTCAAATCCGTCTCCAATGTGTAGTGTAACTTTAGGGCTGTCAAACCCTACTGCCATGAAAGGAAGAAACTTTCTAGCTGCCTCAACAACTTTAGCATCAATTTCAACCTGAAAAAAATTGTATAACTAATTTTTGGATATTTTTTTGTACTTTATATATTACAAAGCAAATTCATTATCTTCAGACATGAAAAGATATTTCTAAAAAATTACACAGCAATGGATGTAATATTGCATAATCTTTTAAAGGTTTTTTTGTATAATTTTTAACACTCAAATATTTTAAAGGCAAGGATATAACATATTTATTATATACAGATATTTAAGAAACTATTTTTATTAGAAGATAAAATGTGGTGAGCTGATAAGCCTGACCTATGTTTAGTTAAAGATAAAAATCCCTTATCAGCTTATAAAGTTCAAAAAATCTTATGTCTGACAGAGTACAACAAAGTAATAACAAAAATTCATAAGAAATATTCTTCCACAAGCATGCAGCTTAAGGACATTTTCATGATTTCTTTAAATTAAATTAGGGGGCAAAGAGCAACTAGGTCATGTACCGGAAAGCAACCAACATTGCCAATGGACACATGCAACATCAGAAGAGTGTGCATTACCTGCCTTTTTATATAAAAAACTAGCTGATCCGGCAAACTTTGTTCCGCCTTAACGGCAATAAATAAGCAGATTGTGTTTTTTTTTATTGGAAAATCAAACGCTGTCGAACGGGATAAAAAGTATCCTATGTCCGTCTCCTGGCTCTAAGCTACCTCCCTACCAATTTTCAGCCAAATCTGTTCTGCCGTTCTTGGGTTATAAGTGGTGTAACTAACACGACTTTCTTTTATATATATAGATTTGTATGTTGGTGTTTAAATACACACACACACAAATTCCCAAAAAATCCTCCATATTACAGTATAATAAATTGACATTATTTAGCCCATATTCTCTGCACTGAATAAAAACAATAAAGTTAGTCAAAGTATGTATGTAATATTGGGCAATACACACCTGTACAATTTGTTTGACCCTGGGGTGCTTTGCCACTTCCCGTGCCACCCCACCATCACCACCCCCAACTATCAGCACTTTTTCAGGATTTTTGTGACAGCACAAGGGCAGAAATGATATCATTTCCTAAAACAAGTGTAAACTGAATAACTGTTAACACATATGAACTAGAGATAAAAAATGTTATATAAATAGACATTTTATAACCAAATGGAGTGCTTGCAACTTGAATAAAAAAAAATTAAAATAGAACCTTACATTTTTCTGAACACTCTGATAACAAAGTCTCCATGCTGAGTTTATTCAAAATCACTTTAGTATATATGGTGTGTAAACAAGCAGACATATACACATTAATAAATGTATAGACAGTATTACTTCATAAATAATGGGATACTGTCATCAAGCATAGAACCAAAAGAGCAGAAATGTTATTAGTTTTGTTCGGAAAAAAAATCCTTGGGTGGATTTTTTTTCCGAACTGCCTTTCCGAAAAGCCACTGCGCTTTGATCGGTCGGAAGTATCCAAGTACATATACGTACATATACACAGATTGTTTATTGGTTCATGCTTTAGGCAAGCGTTAGTTGGTTGACAGTTAATTTATCAGTGCCAAAACAATGACAAGTTTCTGACACCGATAGCTTACATTACTACACTATATGCTCGATGAATACTGTTTACCTGATAAGAAAATTCATCCTTCTCTGTACATTGAATGATTCCATCAAGAACTAACACTTTGCCTAGGCTTGCTGTATCAAAAACTTGAATTTCTTGGTATGGGGTTTGTTCCTTTAACAGGACTTCTTTTACTTCGAAAGAGAACGTGCTTCCTGGCCACATCTCACATGACTCAGAAAACCAATTCTTCTTTAGGGTATCCATAGCTAAAAGAAAAACATTAGAAAATGTATCATTGCACGATGTTCAATTAAAACACTACAACTATGAATTATATTCATTTATAGCATGAGAATTAAATAAAGCTGTGTATAGTAAATAAATAAGGTAAATAAAAAATAGATAAGTCGCTAAAAATTATAACATACAGTTTAATGTCTGTCAAAAGAAATCTTTTCAAGAGAATACACTGTGTTTAAATAAACTATTTGTGTTAAATCAAACCAAAATGAATTCGTATTTACCTTTACGATAAAACTTTTTATAAAACAGGAAAAGTGTTTTAATTCCACACCCTCGCCGGTCACACGCGACTTTTTGAAGACGGAAAAACGGAATGGGAAAGAGAAGACGGTAAAGGAGTGCAGAAGATTGTCCCTTGACAGTTGACAGTGACGGCTGCGTTTAATTTTTATTAATGGCACTACGGCTATTTGACTATGGCCAGTGTCAAGTAAAAGCGGGAAAATAAAATTCTTATTTCTTAAGTTACTCATTGTCAAGTTAAAAGTCTAGTGCAAAGAGAATGGAAGATATTCTAGAGTTCAGATAAAACGTCAGTGTTGTCAAAGCCTCAAATAAAGCGGAAAACATGCATGTTATTATATAGGCGGGACGTAAAAAAGTGATGTTGTGTTTTTGTATTTCTTCGCTAAATTTGTGTTGTTTCGGGTTTTTATGCGTTATAGTGGAAGAATATCGACCATTAAATATTCGTTATCATGCACAAGTGTGCGCAAGTGATACAACTTCAAAAAATGTGTTTTTTATATATCCTTCCAAAATTTCACTAGAAATTTTAGTAAAGCGTCCACCACTTTACTAAATCCACTGACTTGATGATTTGACTGCACTGAAAATTTATCTTGATTTTGACTATACTTTAGACTTGACGAAATATTGTAATGTTGGCGTTGCTAAAATTATTTGACCAAGAAAATTGATTTCCCGCCTTTACTCGACACAGGTCATGGTTATATAGCCGTAGCGCCATATAAATTAAAAATTAATATTAAATGTTTTGTGTCAAGTTTCCAAAAACAGAAGAAAAAAATTGAATGCAAATAAAACTTGTTTAGCAAAGTTGTTTACAAAGAAACTAAATAATAATATTGTGTTTTTATATTAGAGCCGTAATTTATTTTAATAATAATAGTTATGTCCGATCTATGATATAATTTTGTTAAATCTATGAATACACACATCTAGATAATAAACGTACAAGTAGATCAAACGATATTTTCTAAAATGACTCTTTCGACCGCAGAGTTTCATAAAGCAATTAAGAAATTTGCAGATATATCCAAAAGTTGCAACGATACTTGGCAAGTAGTAGAACCTGATTCACAGGAAATTCACAAATGCTTTTTAAAAAAAGAAGAATTTATTAAATATATTGATGGAAACTTTTGTAAGGCAGAATACATAATATTCTATAATCTTAGCTACAGTGTTCCATCCTTTAGTTTTAATATGTGGAAGAGTGAAGGGACACTTTTAAATCTAGAAGAGATAAGAAATTTGTCTCCAACTGTGTAAGTTATTATGTTATTTATATTCTGAGTTGTACACAATTTTATATACAACATAAACATGTCAAAAATCCTATCTGTTTCAGAATTAAAAAGGAAGACTTTTATAGCATTGTCACTCAACAGGAGCATCCTCTATTTCACAGACCTTACTACATAGTACATCCATGTAACACAGAATCTATTCTCACTGCGCTTTGTTCATCTCAGAATATAATTTTAACATTTCTAAGCCTAATTACTCCTATTGTAAAACTAGATGTGGATGAATATGGAAAATACATTTAATAAAACTGGTACATTTTATTTTATTTATCTTTAATATGTATATCTCTTTTAGGGCATTTGCTGTATGAAGTGGGCTTTTATTGCTGAATCTATGTGCCTTGTATTGTTTCATTGTATACTATATAATAGTAAAAGTATAAGGAGTTGAGACAGTCAAAATGTGTGATAGCTAACCATATGAGGGAATAAAATTTTGATAAAAAAATTAAGCTTTGTATTTTAACCAACAGACCAAAATTTTTGAATTAAATACTATAAGAGAAGGACTGGCTGTACTTTTAGCAGAAACCTATTTGGAGTTAAATTTACACCAACCATGCTCAAGACAGACATTCAACATGTTTATGTTAGGTATGTCAGACTTTTTCTTGGTCTCATGTGATATTTTGAACAAAAACAACTTTAAAGGACTAAAAAATGATAACCGAAACTGGTTAGCGAAGAGTTATCACACATAATATATTTTTAGTAGGTTTTATATTTATTAGCAATATTGTATCATAAGTACTGTATAATATGTACTGTATAACACACAAAGATAAGGCACACCCTGAGGGATGGTCATGGGGGTCATGACTCTCTGGACATTGGACTGAGTCCATATATTTACAATGTAGGTGGATTACTACCCAATTAAAATTGAATCTATTATAAGATTCGATTATAACTTTTTGTTAATTGACCATTGTGTGAAAAAAATAAGAATAGCAGATTCTTTGGCAGATAGTGGCCCTACTATTATTTTAGTTGTCATATTTCCCTGTGTTCAGATATAAAACTTGGCAAATTCCTGTGTAGCATGGTACTATGTCATTGTAGATTGCTAAGTCTAATTTGTGTTTCGACGTAGCAGCTAGTTTTAAATTTATGCTACAACGTAACAGCTTGTTCTTAATTAGCGCTACGACGTAGCAGCTTGTTCTAAATTAGTGCTACGACGTAGTAGCTTGCACTAAATTAGTGCTACGACGTAGTAGCTTGCACTAAATGAGTGCTACGACGTAGTAGCTTGCACTAAATTAGTGCTACGACGTAGTAGCTTGCACTAAATTAGTGCTACGACGTAGTAGCTTGCACTACACACACAAATTAGTGCTTTGACATCGTGTACACAAGTTACTTGATAAAGCTGCTACCATAACTATGTAGGTATTGCTTTGTCTTAAAAAGTCGTGTGATGTAGCAGATTGAGCTGTCTCTAATATTTCGTATCGTAGAACTTCTATGTTTCGTTTCGTTATAAGGACGCGTGACGTAGCAGCATGCACAGTAGCGTAAGTGTACCAACGTCCGTAGCGAATTCTTTTGATGCCTTTTTAGTTATTTAAAAAACTTAAGAACCTTAAATTTTGACCTTTGACCTTTTTTGAAGCACTTATAGGACAGGACTTTTAATATTTTATTATTCCATTACTGTTTTCAGGTCTAAATTGATCGGACTAAAGTAACAACTACGAAAAATAAATACTACATCGCGTTTCGCATTAAGTTAACGTTCCGCGATCCTCTCTGTAACAGCCGCGACACATAAAAAATCAAATAAAATGCCACTTTATGACATAAACAATAGGATTTTCTTATAACAATTTGTCTAGCTGTACATAACGTGGCTGCCTTAAAGTAGCCTGGAGCATTCCGCGCCTCTGAAGATCAAGGTGTTGTCTCCTTGGCACGGCAATGAGCAGGAGGTGCGATGAGGAGGGCTTCACACTGGTGGACAGGAAGAAGAAGCCCGCAACCATGGCGGCACCGCGCCTTGTGTACCAGAGCTGCGTCTGCGGAGCGAAATCCCAGTGACGCTTCTAATCATCCCGCCTGAAATGTTCCATGGAGGTCGAGAACGTCGTGGACTACATCAGTAAGAAGACGTCACTTCACTTGAAGGTTGAACGTCTGCAGTCTCGCCACGAGGTAAACTTTAGTTCCTTTGTCTTGAGGGTACCGAAAAATCTTCTATCAACCTTCGTGGTGTAGGAATTCTGGCCGACTGGTGTGGTCTGCCAGAGGTTCCGGGGAAGACTCCAGAATGAAATGCGCGTTACGTCGCCGGCAACACGCGACATACTGTAATTTTAAGTATACATTTTAATAAATACTTAAAACTACATACATATAAAATTATTAATGTATGAAATCCTGTAAGATTTTAAATTATGGGTCTGGTTGCCTAAAATATATGGTAAATAAATAAAGAAGCATTTTAATTGGTTTTTTGTGTGTTGCGACTGCTTGCAGCGAGGATCGGAACATTCACTTTAGCTGGCATTAGCCTGTGTCGTAGACCGTCACGAAATAATGGCATGATACGATATCGTGTCGTTCTGTATGATAGCACATCGTGTAAATCGTGTAAATAGGCGGCGGCGTTGAATCAATTTATGAAAATGTTTTATCAATTGATAAATCTTACTTATCTTTCTTGGCCTTTTGAGATCACGGGAAACCACGCTTTTGAGATTAAAACTTCCGACAGTCAAGTGTTTTAACCTTCGGATACCTACGAATACCGTTTAGACACTTAAATAATTGTAGTATCGTATAATATCAAAAACACCGTTATTCATATTAGGCAGATAAATGTTAAAATTAAGCCGTTACTTCAGGCAGAAGCAACCTCTATAGCACTACCAGTGACTTAATTTATAGGCGAGATTCTAGAGACCGTAGGCCTGAATTCATAAATATCTGTTACAGGTCATAGACGGCAGTGTCCTAGCGTCCTAGCCTTCTAGGAGGTCAGTAGATGTTGAGGGACTTGGGGCGGCAGAAGTAAAGTGGCCTACATTTCTAAAAATATAAATATGTACTTTACTCACAGGTAGATAAATGCTATAGCACCATACTTCAGCATGCTTAACATGGCCACCGTAGAAACGTTTGCTACGGTGGAAAATACCTTCTCCAGACACTAAGACTACCAAGTACTAAAGGATGTTTGGGTGACTGTACTCCAGTTAGATAAACCGCAAAATAGTCGAAAGTAGTTTTATTACTTTCAAACGTGTTACTTTATCTAAGCATGTAAATGCTCAAATAAAAGGTCTAGGTTCTCCGATTGGTTATCAGTTTTTTTTATTGATATCATATTGGCAAGATAAGATAGTTCAGTATACCTGTGTTGAATTTGTGGAATATACGTGTTTGGTGCGAAAAACAATGCATATAAAACGGTTTTGTGATTGTCTACGGTCATGTTTTCTTCTGTTGTGCTGTTGGTGGCGAGTAAGTAGAACTAAAGAGCCATTATAGTTAAGTCCTTAGCCATAGTAACCCTATAGATTATCCGTTACTCGCTCGGCATGTTTGTAATTGAAAATCTACTGAGCTCTATTTAAGTAAATAAATTTTAGTTTTGGTTGTTTGCATTGATGATGCTTTTACATAACGGAAATGATTGTTTTGGGCGTCGTTTCTTTGTTGTTGTTACTACGCTTTACGATATGTATACAAGATAAAGGTATTAAAAAATAATCTATCACTTATGTTCCCAACAAAAATCGCAAATAAATATGATAAGAATAAATAAATTGGCCTATGTTCTCTATTTATAAAATTATGTCTGTATGCTTTTTGACCCAATGGCGCCAGTGGTACGAAACCAATTTAGGTTGTTTAACAACAGAATAGACAGTAGGCAGTGACAGCTGGTGGCAATTTGCCAAAGGAAATACGTTGTTTAGAATATCTGACAGTTTTTATGCTCATTGTATTTCTACGATGGTCATGTTTGAGTGCTTAATTCACGTGAGGACGACGCGCGTTAGCTCGCGCCAGCACATTGCTACCAGACATGTAGAATCTTCATTAGGCTTCCGATTATGAAAATTATGCATAACGCCGCTTTTCCACAGCACGCCGTCACTGTCAACGAGAATTTTCAGGGAGATAAAATGCCACTGACAAGTTACATCTTCTACATCGTCGCCGATCTTTAGTGGCGCTATGAACCTGTCGTCTATGTCATACAGTGACATTTTATCCGGTCGAAATAATCTCGGTGACGGTGACGGCGTGCGGTGGACAAACGACCTGAGGTTATACTGTAAATGCACTGGGTCCAAACAGCTGTTGTCTCGGCCGCATAAGGCAATTGACACTCAATGTAAATGTCAAGACAATGCGGCGAAATATTAAATATTAACAGAGAAGCCACGTGGTCTAGAACACTCTATACCCGGTAAATCATATTTTAATTGATAATGCTAGGGTTAAGGCGAAGCTAAGGGGTTGATGTAGAATCTTATATTGTCCTGAGAATTCGTACTTTCAAATTTTGGCTAGTTTCAGCTAGCACTATTCCACCGCAACTTCAGTTTATACCTAAAATCATTGTTGAAATAGAAGATCCATTTTCTAGAAGTCTCATAATATTACGAATTACGTAGCTGGCACATGTTCTTGCTGAGGCCGCTCTGTATCATCGGTTTCAGTGTATTATGTCGTCTACTTAAGAAAGTTATTGACAAAATTTAATTAAAAAAAACTGCAATAATACCTACATTTCCCTCCTCTTAAGTGGGAATGAAAACTTTAAAAGCTCAATCTACGTCGCGAAAATTATTAACTTTTAAGAATCAGTTGTAAATGTACTGTGTGTACACGAATATCTCTGAATTGTCTGAGAGATGTGTCAGCCTGCATAATTTGTGTCTTAAGAAAAACTTTTCACGAATTAATGACTTACACTTCAAAAATATATCCAATTTATTGTAGTCACTACTTCGATCTTGGGTAGTGTTGCATGATGATATCCCCTTGACTTAAATAACATTTTAAAATATTTTGCAGCCAATTATATTATAAGCTGGTACTGTAAAATCTGCAAAAGTTTATTTATTATCTTCAGTGGCGTAGCCGGTAGGGGCCCCCGATCAGCCCCCCTAGCCCTAGTCATAGCCCAGACAAGTGGCAAGCGATTATTTTTTACAGTCATCGCTTGACGTGTTTTTGTATGGGATAGTGGAACGAAAACTAATTTGCCACGGGCCTCGAACGGTATAGTTACGCCACTGATTATCTTAATATAATATATAAAATTTTCGTGTACATGTGTTTGTCATCGAACTCCTCTCAAACAAGTGTACCGATTTTGATACTTCTTTTTAGGTATTGGTAGGAATTTAAGAACGGTTTGGATTTATAAACTAAGACCAGCGAACGTCTGTTATAATAGAGTAATTCATACAATGAAAATAATTATTGCCTACATTGTGTATTAAAAAAATTAAAGGCTTTTGTGTTGAACCTCTTTGTGACGCAACGTATCCTCTACGATACATTTAACGTAGATTGACCTTGTTTGCACGAGTTTAAACCTTATGTGGTCACCATAACAGCTTGTAAGAAGTAATATAAAATTGGACAGCACCTGGGTGTTACCCGCACACGTGGCTTGTAATTGCGAATGACACATGCGGAGATCTCACGCCCTGGCATTGGCCGAGACAACGACTTGGCTTCAGTGAGTGCAATGAGGATGACGCATCAACCACATGAGGGTAATACTTTAATGTTTTTTTTGATATTAGGAGGCAAACGGCAAGGTCGCCTGATGACGGACCATAACAGTTTATATTTATCTATATAAATTATAAAATAAGTTTTTCCGGCATTTTATAGGAAAAAAGATTAGGACCTATTTCGGTTACTGATAAGTGTCTGATGAAACTTTATCAGTAAGCGGTGAAATGGGCACTTAATTAAGTAAATACGAAAAGCAAATAGAGGAATAGGGAGTAGAGAATTGGAGGCACCCTGTAATTAGCAATTAATCTGCAATAAAAGTAACATATTTTACAAAAGTATTCCGCATATTTTGCATTCATTTGCTACGTATCATTACACAATATATATCATTGTTACATTATACAGAATTACCATCTTCACGCCCAAGTCGATATATTATGTAGTACATAATATATCGACTTGGGCCTACACACACGTCAGCGTTTTGTAGGAAAATTAAAGCGTGCGAATTTTATCCGCGCGAATTTTTTTCGCTACTTCTGTTACATCTTAAAATATATAAGAGTATCCACTCTGGTAAAAAATTCGCGAAATATTGTAAGTAGATAAAAATTAAACCACTGTGCGGACACTCGTTAAAGTAGCAGAACAATATATGTTCGCTAATATTTTATCTGTAGTTACATTTTATAAGGTAGTAGAACTTTAGTGTGTATAGTAAAAAAATTGCTGTTTCAAAATAATAACTAAATTAAACATTATAAAACTTTCGATACAGAGTATATTTGCAAACTTTCGGTTATTCTTACCCATTTTTAGAACACAGGTAACAAAAAGTTACCACTTTATTACAAAATTTTCAGTAAAATACCTTTTTCACTAAATCGAAAGTACACACGCAAGTACGCAAGCATACACACAACACCAAAAAATAAAACACTCCTCTTTTTGCGCTTAGGGGGTAAAAAATCAAAACCTCGGTTGCAATAAGTTCACGCTTGCCTACTTATTTGTTTTATTATTTGATTTGACTAGCATTAGGTAAACAAATGCTGGCAATCGATTTGTTTATCGGCATTGACCGATTGCAATTTAAAACGAATCAGAGGCCGTACTCCAAAACCGTTTAGACGCTCAAACGAACTAAACGGAATGCTGTGTCCTTCTTTAACAAACGTGAAATGACGTTATTAGAGAAGGACGGCAACATTCTGTCAGTCTAGGGCAACCAGATGAAAAATAGTTAATAGAATCAGGCGTTACTTTGAGAAAATCCACAGCTTTAAGTTTAGTAAATTAAGATTTTTAGCAATTATAAATAAATTAAGATATTTAGCAATATTACTAAAAATCTTACTTTACTAACCAGATAAAAAAATCAAAAGTCCTGAGATTTTTTTTAGTTTAATTCTAGTTTAATCTTTCTTGACAAACCATTTGAAAGTTATATTATTTTCGTCTTTACAAAATAAATTTCAAATGTAGTGTGTCAATCTAAAAGGCATGAGATTTGCTAAGTCCGGCCGCAATCCCGAAGAAAGGTAAAAAATTCTGAGATCTAAGAAGGAACCCCGATATATGGTAGCCCTAGTCGACTCAGAATATTTGAATGTGCCGTTTGAAAGTTGAGCCCTAGAGCTAAAGCCGTATTCCGTAACACACTTGCTATAATTATTGTGCCTCGTCCAGTCCTAAAGACATATTTTCATGTTGTGAAAATATAATTCTTTTAGTTCCGTAGAACTAAATCGTAATTTAGTAGCGAATAATGATAGTGTTTTAAACACGTGGTCCAAGTTTATAGTCGATGTTTTGGAAGAATTTAATTAAATATTTCCATGTAAGTAACAATAGGTTTACCACCCACGGCCCTACAATAGCGACCTAGTGTTTTCACAGAATAAAGAAAATATACTAAGAGTGAGTGAGTGTTTCTTTCTACAGCAAGATAGACAAACTGACGTTGTAGTGACGGATGCGCGAAGGAAATCTGTCAGTTTGTCCCAACCATCAATCAGTTTGTCTATACTTTCTTTTTTTTATTATGATATTTAGGGGGCAAGGGAGCAGACGGATTACCTGATGGAAAGCAACTGCCGTCACCCATGGACACTCGTGACATCTGAAGAGTCGCAAGTGTGTTGCCGGCCTTTATGAGGGAATAGGGGATGAGAATAGGGATAGAGGGATAAGGGAAGTTGGGCCACCAGTAAACTCACCCACTGAACGAAACACAGCACAACGCCGTTTCACGCCAGTTTTCTGTGAGGCCGTGGTATCACTCCGGTCGAGCCAGTCCATTCTTGCCGAATGCTTACACAGCAAAGTTTTTAGCGTTTTTATCGTTTTTCTACTGACGCTATGCTAGCCCTGCTGGTAGAATCTAGATAACATGAGTAACAAAAATTTTGTGAGTTGAGCCAATATAAAATATTTCTTACTAGATGACCCCCGCAACTTGATTGCAGCAAAATTAATTTTCACGCGGAAAAAATGTATGGGACATTTTTTTAGATGTGGCGAGTGCGAGTTTTTTTTCATATTCGACCGTGTTTTGTACCTAGCGATGCTCACGGTCACACGTACAAATCCCGTATAAAATCTTAATAAACGCGAAACGCGTTCACGGTCGAATGGTGAAAAAAATTGACACTCGGCACTCCGATCTCCTTTCCCAAGAGCTGAGACTTAAAGTACCTCCTATCTACATACTAAATTTCAGGCCTGTGCTTATATTATACGCCGTTGCAGGCCTAGACATATAGGCGGTATCATCTTAGGGCAGCGTATAAGCCTTTTAAGAAGACAGAAAATTTCGTAGACCACATGGGACAGGAATAAAGTATTATAATAATAAATTCCACACCGGTTTCGATGACAGTGGCCGGTTTCATCGAAGCTAGGCCTGTTACGCGAGAGTAATTTAGGCAGTATAGTGCCTAAGTGTGTGCGCAGTACACAGGAGCACTCTCTCTTCCTTTAATCTATAGCCCAGTGGGACGGACGGACGAGAGACCTGGTGCGGGACCGACTTTTTACATGCCCATCCGACGCATGAATCATCATACATGTCAGACAGTCAGGTGATCAGCCTGCATTGTCCTAACCAAACTTGGAAATAACATGTTTCCAACGCGAGATTTGAACCCACGACCTCCGAGTCAAGAGCAGAGCTCTGTACCACTAGGCCACGGAAGCTTAGAGTATATAAAATTGAATATATCCTTCATTGCCAAAATCTCTCACCGGAGGTAGCAAGTTTATTAGTTAATTTTTGACTTGAGTTATGAGATGATGTTGAGAGACAGATATCAATGTCCCTTTAATATCTGGCAGTCAACTTACGCACAAAATATGCTGTCTCATAATCAAGTGAGATGAATCACATTATCATAGAATTTCGAAATATGAGATTCAGATTATTTCTGTGGTTTTTTCGCGACTGCATTCGCTAACTTTGCAAGAGGCTAAGTTAGCGAATTCAGTCAATGATATTTTTTATGCAAAAAATGTAAACAAAGCCAGCGCATTTATTGATTTAATTAGCAACGTATAATTTGCATTAATAACTAATTAGTAATTTGCATCGAGCTTTAGCGGCCTAGAACTTATTGATTGTAAAAATTATTGCCGACCTTGAAAGCGACAGCTGTTTATCCCACAACTTTATCGAAGGCTTAACTTATTTATTAGAAAAAGTGTCTAATAAAAACTTCACGCCCTAGTATTATTTCTAAACTATAATTTATTCTGTCTAGTCATTGACGAAAAACTCGCATCAGTTGTATTTCGCCTTTTATGGTAAAACGTTTACTTTCAGAGTGTGGAAAGAAAAGTCTCTTACTTTTAAGGAGTAAGAGAATTATCTTAGAAAAATGTATTGTATAAAGTCCGAGAGCAAGGCGTACATTTTATGAAAATTACAACTGTAAGTATAATTTACCATAATATCACACAACAGAAAACTGGCGTGAATCGGCAGTGTGCTGTGTTTCGTTGCCGTGTATCGGTGGCCTAACTTCCCTAATCCTCTTTCCCTAACCCTATTCCCTCGTAAAAAAGGCCGGCAACGCACTTGCAACTCTTCGGATGTTACCAGTGTTAATGAGCGACGGCAGTTGCTTTCCATCAGGTAACCCGTCTCCCTAAATATTATAACAAAAAATTCAATCTTATATCTTGATGAGTTCCAGTCCTCCTCGGAGCGATTTTCACGTAACTTTCTGCCACGCACGATAAAACACTGGATGATGGCAAACCTCCAAGAAATGAGCGTTCTCTCTTAAAAGGGCGAAAAAGTACCTGCATATCTTTTGATGTTCCGTGTGTCATGGGCGACGGTAATTGCTTTCCATCAGATAACCCGTATGTTCGTTTTACCCCCTAATTTTATACAAGAAAAACTTTTTTAACCGATTTTCAATTACTTGAGGTCATATATTAGGCAGTGCATATACTTTATCATGCAAGGGAGGGAAAATGTTTTTCACGGGTATCTTGTATGTGTAACCATACCATTCTCTGCCAATTAGTACTTTACTTAATAAAGTGGTGACCTGATGATGAGATCTTGATTGAGATGAGAGTCTTTGCGTACAGTACCGGATTTCTACAAGTACCTTTAGCTGATAAACTAAATATATAACAATCAATGAACGTAACTGCTTGACATGTAAACATCCATCAACGATTATCTGATTTCCTCGTCCGTTATCAACTCGGTCCGAATGGTTTTGATTGTTGATAACAATATTATAATCGATACAATAAGTATTTCACACGTCAATGAACTCGGGAGATTAATGGTGAATTATGCGAAAGATACAACGAAGGAAACCTTCTCATACTTACAAGTTGAAAAATTAAAACATAATGATAATGTTATGGTGCTTAAAATTCCTTTTGCGCAATGCTAACTTATCCTCGTGTAGTTTGTAGTGTCAAAAAGTAGTGAGATCACACGACGAACCAAGTTTCTATTCTTTTAATCCTCAGGTCTAAATAAAAAAAAACCTTAATTTTTCATTTAAATCGCGGTTGCAAACTTGATATTATAACGTGTCCGCCGCACGGTGATAATCAAAACACACCTTAGTCAAAATAGGTGGCCTGCCTATTTTGTTACGGTTGCTATTTGAAAGTATTAAGTTAATCACAAAAGTAATAAATTAGTAGTACCGGTGGCTTATACGCTTATTTTTAGACACATTTAAAAGATGTTGATGGTGTAAAGGATATACATAATAACATATTTTACACACATTTATTATCTTAGGACTTTGCAAATACAAAAATAAAAACATAAATCTTTTAATTGACAGTTATCTCACAAGCAATATTTTCAGTCCAACAAGGTATCAGCGGCGACAGAGACGCGTCAAATCGAAGTGGGCGTAGTCACGGAGGGGGGGCGACGGAAACACAACAAGATCAAGACGTCCAAGTACACGCTGCTCATGTTCCTACCGAAGAACCTGACGGAGCAGTTCCGCAGGGTTGTCAACTTCTACTTCCTAATCGTTACCGTCATCGCTATTATCATTGGTAAGTGTTACAAATAGCTCAACTCAGTTGTGCGCGCGGCCGTGTGTGTGCATACGCTTGTAAAAATACAACTTTCATTCATGTGGCAGTGACGCAGCAGACGCGCAGATGCAACTGACCTGAGCATGTAATCCCGGTAATGTCCATATGGCAGCCGGGTCATCAATTTTGTATATTTTTTCCATATAATATGAATATTTTTTGTCACATAGACTTTTGCCGTTTTCGACTTATCGTTGTTTTGTGGGACAACCTGTATAATCTACAGCAGTGGGGTACGAAATAAAGAATGTTGCAAATCCGTACTATTTCGAATTGATGCAAAAATACATTTTTTCTCTGTGTGTATGTGTCTATGTTTGTAACGCAACAACTATCGAACTGTTGGTCCGAATTTGATAAAATTTAAAATTTAGAAAAATACGTTGGTTTTTCTGTGAAGCCGTGGTAATGCTTCGGTCGAGCCGGCTCATTCGTATAGAAGTTTAGCAAAGTTAAACAAGTATATAGTCAAAATGGTAAATATTTCGCATTAAACCACAGTTTAATTGCAGACAGTCCAGTGTCGCCCATGACAAGCATAGCGCCGCTGAGTTTCATGGTGATGGTGACGGCGGTGAAGCAGGGGTACGAGGACTGGCTCCGACATAAAGCTGATAATAAAGTCAATAATAAAATTGGTAAGTCAAAAAGTGATTTTAATATCCCTATCCATACTTTCAAGCTTGAAAATGTTATAAATGCGAAAGTGTGTGTGGCGCGAACCTTATTTTTTCATTATAGTATTTATGAGATCAGGCCCTTCCATACAGAAATCTATGTTGTCATTTTTTAACACTTCATAACAAAGAACTCAATAAATTTTCTTAACTACTTATCTACTTAATACGTGTAAACCAGATGTTAGTGGTTTGACTGTGCTATGTGGCGAGATTTAAATATGCAACAGTTTTGTGTATCTTTATATTTCAACATATGTAAATTATAATATGTATATACATATTACAACTTACATATGTTAAAATACAAGTGCGTGTGCACTTATTCTGTATAAATTGATTTCAGGAAAAAACAAACGAAAACTTCCACTCTTCTCTGATAATAATTTTGGTGACATAATTTATTTATATTGTCAGTGAGTCACTTTTGATGGACTGTACATTATGATTGCAATTTTTAATTGCGAGATATGATTTCAACGAATTTACGAATTACAATATATGATTTCAATATAATAGCTTGTTGTAAAATAGATGAAAACTAAAAAACTAAAGCCACCAGCCAATAAAAGCTTATCGAAGCCACCCGAAACCCCAGAGCCGGGAACTGCCTGGCACAACGGATAGCAATTTTTTTTAATAATATCTATGGACGCTTTACACCACATAAGTCTGGCCCGGGTCAGTTGCCATCCAACAGGGCAATGTCATTAGTACTCTTCCAGTTGGGGACCATTTGGAAAAGGTTTTCTGTCTAAAGTATTTATACTTTTATTTTAACTTTGTACATTTTACTATGTAATTTTAGTAAATCACTAGCTGATCCCGCAAACGTTGTTTTGCCAAAAAAATAATGGTTGTACTACCCCTAACATTTAAGGGGATGAAAAATAAATTCTGGCCGATTTTCATATATACCGGATAAGCACAAAAAATTATTTCAAAATCGGTCAAGCCGTTTCGGAGGAGTATGGCAACGAAAACTGTGACACGAGAATTTTATATATTAGAATTAAATTATTATAATTGTCATTTGAAAATCAAGTAATAATGTTTTGTTACATAAAATAATAAAATATAATAATTTATGCAAACATTATTCGCTACGCCAGTTTCTCTTGCTACGTAATCGCTACGTGGCGTAGCGCGCTACGTGTACGCTGTAGTAACGTAGTACTGCTACGAGTTTGCATTCTTTGTTATAGACTCTACTGGCGAAATATATGTCCAAAATGTACTGTCTAACTAACTGAACTTCAGATTTTTCACCAGCACCCAGTTGGACAAGTGAAATCATAGTTTAATTGAAAATCTTATTGTTTTACACTCTTCTATCGTCCTATAAAGAATATCATCAGTCATATGACTATTATTTTAGCTCGCTCTGTAAAATGAAAGAAAAACGCTCTTGAGTAAATTAAAAAAATGCATTTTTTTACAATGGCAAATTTTTACAGCGCCCCTAGCGGTCACTTGCGTAACTAAAATTGCCATACTAAAAATTTACGCAGTCGCTATCGAGTATCGACAAACACTATTATGTATGGTATTAAGGTGTGCGTGCACTGCGCCAGAATAGGAGCGGACGGATTTGTTGCTTTGTATTGATTTCTATGGAACTTCGTGCACTGGATTCTGCACCAGAGACCGGTATTTTTCCTGACGTTACTATCCGAAGTAAATGATTCATTCAAATTCCGACGTTTTAAGTTTCAACATATTGCTTATGCGATAAGCTTTAAGTATAAAAATTACATAGATAAACTTCTTCTAAGAACCTTTTTAAACTATTATTGTTTCATAAAACTTTTTACTTTACGATTTCGACGTTTTGACAGATGTCTAAATATACTCAACTACCGATGCTGAATCCGATGCAGTGGCCGACGACCATCAGTATTTCCATAATGACGACGCCTCGTCCGCTCCGTACGCTTCGATTCCGGTGCAGTGGTATATAGAACGGCCATTGGCCTGTACCTAGCACGTTGAGTAATTATTAGCTAGGTACCGCGTGGTGTTTCCGAATTCAAATCGTGGCAAAGATGACAAGTATGGCAAATTGCCACGGGCCACCAGCCCAAGGGGTCTCGGTGGCGTCCTCAGAAATATTTTTAAAACATTGATTGTAGCACTTATATTATTATAAACGCAGCATTTTAATAGTAGAACCTATCGGTATGCCAGATAACTCAGAGAATTGACAAATTACTTCTGTTGTTCACAGTGGAGATAGTCCATAAGGGGGTCATTAAGGAGGTACGCAACTCCTCCGTGGCTCCAGGCACCCTGGTCCGTGTGAAACGCGGCCAGGAGGTGCCAGCGGATCTTGTCCTGCTGTGTGCCGCGGGGGAGGGGGGGAAGTGCTTTGTTACCACCGCCAACCTAGATGGAGAGACGAATCTGAAGACGCTGAGGGTGCCGCCGCCGTTGGTGGGGTATACCGCAGGTGAGTTACCGGAATAAAACATGTTATTTATAAACAAAAAAGCTATGAATAACTTATGAACATTAATAATTGTATGGGCCTTTTAGACGACCACCATCTCAATATGGGTGACTTTTTTCTGATTCATGTAGGAATGTAGAAAGAGTTTATGTAAAAATCAGTGGACAAATTTCCAAAAAAAACCTTTTGGTTAGCCGTCTTCCACACGGTCTATTTATCATCCGGACAAAGGTCTGTTAAGATGTTAATCCCTATCGTGCATTCGACACTCTTCTCTGCAAGGAAAAGACGTGAAACGAAAAATTTCATAGAACTGACGTTTCACAAACTTGAATATATATCCAATATGTCAAATGTATGGAACATGAAGTGTTGTCAGTCTTGTCGGATCGTGTCGTGTCGCTTTAGTACTAACACGTGGCAATTTTTTAAGTCACGTAACCGATATCTATATCCGCATATTACTCGTCGATAAAATTATCAAAATAATATATCATTCATGCGACACAGACAATGTGATTGCTGTATATGCGTCAAATTCCCCCTTTTTAACCGACTTCAGAAAGGTTTCCAAGGAGATTTCTCAATCTAACTCTACACAATCGTACCGGCAATCAATAGAACGATGATGATGATGTTTTAGATATATTACCGCAAGGGATGCGCATCGAAGTCCCCAACCCGGTGGCAGACCTGTACACGTTCTACGGCCGTCTAGAAATACCTAGAATGGACAGTCTGCCGCTTACTCCCGACAACATCATGTTAAGGGGTTCCAGAGTTAAAAATACCGAGTGGGCTATTGGGTGTGCTGTGTATACTGGTTAGTACGCTCGAAATTTACCACCGACTTTACGATTATCTTTAGTTTTTTATTAGGTAACCCGTTTGCTCGTTTGCTCATATTTAATTTGTCTAAAATTTGTCCATATTTAATTTTAAAATGCAATTAACTTTAATCAATCTTTTCAAAAGTGCCCGTTACTGGCGTCTAAGAAAAGAGTACCATAAATTATAAACAAGTGTTGCAACATGAATCTGACAGTGTTGTAAGGCGTAAAATTCTATACTATGTATAATGAGGGAAATTGAAAGAGATCTTATTGACGAATCTACGTCATTTGGTCGGAATATGTCAATTCCATATAAGTCGTGATCTGTCGGCTGAGTTTGACATAACTCGGCCAAATTACTTAGATCCACGATCTGTACCTCTTTCAATTTCTCTGATTGTACATAAAAAAAATATATTTCAACAATTATTGATCAAGTGTTCTTATCGCCTCAGGTTAATCATCAACCTAAGCTTTATTCAATTCACTATATTAACAGTACATGCGAAGATTTTAGCGTCCCCTCCCGATCCTTGCACTGTAAGCAGTTTAGAGTTAATCAGGCTCTGAGTATAAATATATATTTTTAAAGTTTATGAGCCTTAGAAGAGCCATGCTAAATACTACAACCTCAAATAAAACAGCGCCTGCCCTTTGTTTTATCAACTAAATGAGTTTAACATTGACCCAACGCTCTACTCCCTATTCCTCTCAAGACCTTTTTGATGTTGCGAGTGTCCATGGAGGAAGGTAGTTCCATTCGCCAGGTAGACTGTTGCTCGTTTGCCCTCCATATGTAATAAAAAGTGGTAGTAAATCCCTGAAGTAAATCATATATAATATTACAGGCGAGGAGACGAAACTGGCGTTGAATTCCAAATATTCTGGCAACAAATTCTCCTCGAGCGAGGCGGCCGTCAACTGCTTTCTTGTCTTCTTCATCTATCTTCTCGTGATAGAGATGGCCTTCTCTCTGGTGGCGAAAGTCATCATAGACAAGTGGAACTATAAAAGAGAAGTCTACTTAGGTCAAGCGGAAGAGCACCCTTTGAATTTCAAGAGCATCCTACAAGATCTGTTCTCGTTCCTGCTTCTGTATTACTATATAATACCGATGTCGCTGTACGTTACTATAGAGCTGTATAAGTTTATTGGTAAGTCATATTTACTTTTCAAACTTATATTACCAAAGTCATCATACTTTGAAAATTCAAATGCAAAGGTAATATAATAATAATACCTCCAACACCGGTTTCATAGAAACCAAGACTGTTACGCAAGAGTAATTTAGTGCCCAAGTGTGTGCGCAGTACCCAGAAGCACTCTCTCTTCCTTTACTCTCATAACCCAGTAGAACGGACCGACCCGTCTGGCGAGAGATCAGGCGCAGAACTGACTTTTTACATGCCCATCCGACGCATGGATCATCTTACTTGTCAATTAGGTGATCAGCCGATATTGTCCTAACTAAACTTGGAAATAACACGTTTCCAACGCGGGAATCGAACTCATGATCTGCGAATCAAGAGCCGAGCTCCTTACCACTATCAGTGGTAGTGTGTACTGTGTATTTTTGTCGTGTGTACGTCTTTACACTTGAATGGTTGAACTGATTTTGACCAGCATAAGAGATAGCGGGTATCCTAGTAAATACATAGGCTAATTTTTACTTTGGGGAAATAATATATAATATTTTTTCGCCTCTGGTATCAGTGTCTATATATTAATACGCGAGCGGAAAACTTTGTTACTCTTTCGACGAAAGCGCGTAGATGTAATAGCATGAAATTATAGATGAAATCCCAGTCATAGTTGATATGGAAGAGGAGCGTGTAATACCAATATAATTTTAAAATACATTTTACATGACACAACAACCATATACGGAAAACTCTTTTGTTTATGGTTGATTTTTTTAAATAAAACTAGCTGACCCGGCGAACTTCGTACCGCCTTAGCGTAGAAATGATGCACCACTTTATATTGTGTACCTGAGCTATCTTAGGTATGAGTACCTATTCAATTTGAACTGGAATCTTAGATAATATCCTT
>JAOTAV010005727.1:0-30199 GCA_026546445.1 Cyclargus thomasi | reverse complement strand
ACAAACACACGAATAGCCTGAATTCTCTTGTTCACACAATCAATTGGTACAACGTTCGGAAATATTGATCTATCCCACATTATAGCAAGTCCACCGTAAGGCCTACCCCTAAGGATACCCTCCGAAGAGTCCACCGACGACTTAGCAATACAACCAAACGATTCGTTTATCGAATTCACAAAGTTCAAATCGTGCTCAAGCAGCCACGTCTCCTGAAGGACTATAAGGTCAGATCTTTGCGTTAGATCCAGCACTGTTAACCTTACTAAACTGTTAAACCATTATCAAATTATCGCACCAAACTAGTACCTTACTTCAGTTGTTTGCAATTTTTTAATTGACAGTTTTATATCAAGAGCTTGCTTTAACCCCAGAGAGCGAGCTCACCTGTTATCATTGGTTGACACGGCGAAGTATCTGTAGGAGACGGCGAGAATGCCGTCCGACCACTCGTGCGAGACGGCGTCGAACTGCCCGTACAGCTGGCCCATAGTTATCGACTTCGGATTAATAACGATCCACTCCACCGGGTTCTCCGCCATCAGTTTCTACAATATCACAGAACTTTTTCTATTATCAATAAATCGTATCGGCCGCTACACCAATGATGGTAGGAAATGAAACCTATAAGTTCATAAAGTAGGATTTTATCAAAATCTTTATTGGTTTCGATCGCGTTTCGCGTCTGCGAAAATCGGAGAGCCACCTTAACCCCGGTCGCACAATATCTGAATTTGTGATCAGAATAATTCGGACGCTTGTCAGATACCATACAAACCTATCAGAAATATCGGATTGAAAATTAAAATTCGGAGAGCCGGACAAAAATACTTTAAAAAATTTAAAATACTTCTCTCTCACTTTTTCAGATACCAGTCCCAGAGCATGTCCAAGTGCTTGATAGCATTTAGTCTTGCCGGAGAACGGCAACCCCACTATCATCAGTCCGTGACGAACGAGGATCATTTCGTATAGTTGTAGAACCTATTAAAAAAACGTACATAATACGTTTGCTCATTGCCATGGAAGAGCCATGCTTCGGCAGCCGGCTTGACCAGAGTGATACGCCTCACAGAAAACTGGCGTGAAAATGCTTTGTGCTGGGTTTCGTTCAGTAAAGAAGTTTAGCGGTGGCCAACTTCCCTTACCCTATCCCCATTCCATATTCCCTTATTAAGGCTGGCAACGCACTTGCGACTCTTCGAATGTAAGTGTCCATGGGCAACAGGAGTTGCTTCCCATCAGGTAACCTGTCTGTTTGCTTGCCCTCTAAATATCATGAAAAAAAACAAGAATTTACTATAATATAATGTGAATAAGTTAATAATATTTTAATATATAACTTGCCTTCTCAATAAAGAAGTCGTTGGCTTGTAAGTTGAGTGTGACGCAGCATTCTTTCAGGCACTCCACTAGGTGCGGCAGACCGGCTTCTGGTAGCGGTAGACCGGGGAACAGATCACCGATGATACCCTGTTTAAATTTTACACGTGTCTAGAAATTTACATTAAATTTTTTCGCGACTACCGTAAGTAAAATATCATATTTTAAGCGAGAACTGAAAAATGGCAGCAATAAAGCTGATACGAAATTATTTTAAGCGAACGCAGCGATTTATTGTGTAAACGAAGCCATATAATACAGGGCGGTCACCATAAATAAGGGTACGTCATGCTCGAGGAACTTGGGGAGGTTGACGTCCTTGATGGATCGCAGCAGGATCACATCCTCGTGCTCGGCCGGGTACCGCAGCTTCAGCGCCGCCGCCGCACGCAGCACTGACTTCACCGCGCGCATTCCTGATTACGCAACTTTGAATGAGTGATTGTGAACGCCTGCTGCATCAAAACGATTAATTTCATTTTTCACGTATGGACCGTCATTTTTTCAGGATAGGATAGTCCTTTCTCGGGACTCAAAGTAACTCTATAGCAAATTTCAGAAATCTCGGTCTAGTGGCTTAGACGTGAAAGAGCAATATATAGATATTTTCTTTCGCATTTGTAATATAATGTATTGATTGAAGGCGAAATTTTGTGGGTGGGTATACATCAAGTCCATTTTTTTTCACTTACTCAGAGTTACTTTTGCAGACAAAAATTATTTACCGAGAGTATTATATTAGGAAAGTTTTTATAATCATGGAATTATTCTTACGTTGTGTACTAAAGAATTTCATAAACATGGCTGTATGACATACATTTCTTAGTCTTGATTTACTAGTTTTAGACTAATTCCTAGCCTAATTTAAATAAAGATGTAAAGAAATACTTACTGAATTACTTACTCGGAAACTCATTATGAAATTCCCAAAAGATTTACCGTTGTACGTAAAAGATTCACGAGTATCATTTCGTCGTTGAAGTTCTAACACCACGTAAGTCACATTTTGGCTAATTAGTCATTTTGCAGAAAATCGGAAAACACATCGTCAATCAGGAACACGTGCCAGCTAACAAAAACTTATACAATTTTTTAATTGTAAAATCTTATTAGTATGGTGATCTATACAAAAATCAATCAATTGTTTCGCTCTCCTGAAAAGTTGCCACTTTTGTCCTACGTGGTGTTAGAACTTCAACGACGATATGTAAGGAGACTTTTAATTACCATAATCATAGTGGCTCTGCGAGGAGAGCTGCTCGGAGCACAGTCTGTATGTGGCGACGATCTTGACGGCGAGCGGCTTGGCGTCGAGGTAGCCCGCCGCGTACAGCTCGATCTCGGATATCAACACGTAGTCCGGCACCATCATCGCCACGGAACGGAACAGTGCCTAGATATTTGTATACTTAACTAGCTGTCAAGTGCCCAGTACATTAGGCGTTAATCTTAAGGGTGAACAACCCTAATTACTGTTTATTTTAATAAACTAGATGATGCCCGCAATTCTGTTGCGCAAAAATTTTGTTTATCGCACGGGAAATGTACATTTTTCCGGGATAAAAAGTATCCTATGTCCTTCCCTGGAACTCAAAGTATCGCCACACTTTACCACAAATTACAGCAAAATGGTTTCAGCGGTTTGAGCGTGAAGAGGAAACAGATAGACATACTTTCACATTTAAAATATTAGTATAGAAGTATTTATCTAAAAATAATAATAAAAGATTAACCGCTTAATTGTGACGATAATATATTTTACTTTAATCCTTATACCTTCAGTTATGACTTATGAGATAAAGAATTATTTTTCAATACTTAATAAACATTTCCTTTAAATACTATCAGAGTTCAGACACACAGATATTAATATCAACAAACCTTCAAATTATCAGGCAACTCCGAACGTCCCGCATAGCCGGGGTTCATGGTGATGAAGACCGCGCAGGTGGGGTCGAGGCGGACCAGCGTGCCTTCGAACAGCAGCTCGTCGGCGCCCGAGTTGATGCCGCGCTGGATGGACAGGATCTGCTGCGCCACCACCGACAGCACCTCAAGCTCGATACGGTTGAACTCGTCAAAGCACGACCACGCACCGCATGATGCTAAGCCCTAAAAAATGGACGCAACAACGTTCTAAAGATCACGGAATACATTACGATACTCTTTGTTTCTTTACACTCATAACGGACGTATAACCAATACGACTGGCGAGAGATCTGGCGGAGGAACAACTTTTTACATGCTCATTGGACGCATGGATTCTATTACTCAAACAATCGGGTGATCAGCCAACATTGTCCTAATTCGGAAGTAATATAAGTCAAGAGCTTTAAAACCTCTGTTCTTTAAAACCACGGAAGCTTTGATTGCACTGCTGATTGCAGAAATATTGATAATTCCGATCCAGCGTCGGAACCTGCTAGGACTTACCAATTACTATTTCAACTTATTAAAAATATCATAGTTAAAAATGAACAACTTACCTTAAAGAACTTCCCGAGCGCGATATATCGATAAATCCAGCGTCGGAACCTACTAGCACTTACCAATTACTATTTCAGCATATTAAAAATATTAGAGTGAAGAATGAACAACTTGCCTTAAAGAACTTCCCGAGCGCGATGTAGTCGAGGCCGTCGGAGCAGTTGAAGACGACACACTGCTTCGCCACGGCCTTCGCCAGGTCCTTCGTGGTCTCCGTCTTACCCGTACCCGCCGGACCCTCGGGAGCACCGCCTATCCCAAATGCGCTATGTAGATATTTTCTTTTACCGTTTTACATACGGTCAAAATGTTTTAAACTTAAAAACGCTGCCATGTTATAATTATTATAATTAGTTAGCGTTTTTAAGTTTAAACTATCTTTAAGTGGCTAGTGGTCGCCTCTATGTCAAAAAAAACCTTTTCGTCCTTCAATGATACCGTATCGTTTGCGCCACTAATACGAAACCATTCAATATATTTTGAATTGTAAGTAACCTATCATTTTACCGTATTTCTTTTAACGTTAAGTCGTTTACTCATAGCTTATTTACCCAGGTTGAGATGTAGAGCACCGAACAGTGTCCTGAAGCACCTGTCGGTGAGCGGCGTGACGACAAGTCGTCCGGTGTTGCCGAGGTACTCGTACCCGTACAGCAGCTGCGAGTTGATCATCCGCGTCACGATCTTGTGCGTATGCTCCTCCTCTTGCTCCTACAATAAAAAAAAATTATTACTTAAAGTAGTAGCTTAATAATTCAACATTATTCCGGACGAAAAGTTTTTACCAGGTCCTGGTACAAAATAAAAAAGAACACAAACAGAATAACATAAGCATTGAAAACTAAAATTAGTAGTACTAACCTGATTATAAAAGGTAACAAAAAATGGTAATTTTTACTTCAGTAACAATCCGTTACCCATGCTTTCACAAAATTTTCACTAGATTTTATGTATGGAGAAATATTAAGACATAAGTGACGGTCTGAAATTGTCGGTTGTTGACGGTCTGTATTTTCAGAATTCAGGCTCTTCAATTATCCTATATAGTAATCTTACCTCCCAATAGTATCTGATTTGCGAGAGCCAGTTGAAGTCGTTGTCTACTCGTATGTTGAGTTCGATCAGCTCTAGCAGCACGTCACGCGCGTGCACGTCCAGCACCACCAAAGCACCTGAAGAGAGGAGATCGCTACGTTACGGGCTTTAAGTCCGCTCGCACATTATCAGAACTTCTGACCTGCCCCCCTAGACAAGTGTCAAGCGAGTATCGTTTACGATAATCGCTTGGCGTGTTTTTGTATGGGAGTGACATAGACGAACGAAAAGTCACGTGATCAAGTCGAGTTCGAATATGTCAATTCCATACAAAACAAGCGAAGCGATTATCTTAAATGTTAATCGCTTGCCACTTGTCTAGAGGGCCAGAATAAGTCGTTATTGTTGTTTGTAAGTTGTGTGTGTATGTTTATAAGTTTTATTGGTGAACCCCCTACTGTCAGAAATGTCGGTAATGCGTGACCGGACTCATATTAATAAAGCAAAACAGCACTAAATTTGGTGCCTAAGCAAAAAAGAAGAACCTCTACCAAATAACCTTACCGAGTGTAATACGGTTCTGTAGACTGAGCTCGCCGCGGACGAGGTCGACGATCCTAGATATCTGGTGGTTGCACTTCTCCCAGTACGCGCGCATCTCTGTAACACCGACGTGGATGGACTCCGTCACCTCCGACGTCCAGTACGTCATAGCTATACATTGCACCTACAATGTGATTTGAAATGTGTGATAATGAGACAATACGCTCATTGTATGTACTATGAGGGAAATTGAAACGGAGCCCGTTGACGGCCCTACGTCATTTGGTCGGAATATGCCAATTCCATGTTAGTCGAAGTCTGTCGGCTGTGTTTGACATAACCCGACCAAGTGTATCTGTTTCAATTTCTTTGATTATACAATCAAAAAGGGAAGTAGAAACAGAGCCAGATTGCGGATCTAAGTGAGTTAGTCACGTTACCAAAAACCTAACCAACGGATCATGAGTCACCTAGAATAGACTAATATTCCGACCAAATGGAGGTCTGTCAACAGGATCTGATATAATTTCCCTTATAGAGCCAACTATGCCGGGTCTCAGCGGAAAAATCCAGCGAATATTAATGTACCTACTTGCTGAAGCTCGCGACTACATCCGCGTTAAACTTAATAAGTTATACCGTTTTTCAAACATTTTTTGATTACTGCTCGGCTTCTATTGGTCGTAGCGTGATGTTATGATATAACCTATAACCTATAACCTCTCTTGATAAATGAACTCACTAACACCAAAAGATTTTTTTAATTCCGGCCAGTAGTTTCTGAGGTGAGCGCGTTCAAACAAACAAACTCTTCAGCTTTATTTTATTAGTATAGATTCTAGGATCCAGTTGATAAATCATGTTACCGTTTGCCCAGGCCAAACAAGCACCCACTTCTCCCGGGCGGTGTTGAGGTAGTCGTTGTACGCGAGCGCCACCACGTGGTGTACCGACGCCTTCATCGCCGTCTCCAGCTCCAGCAACCATTTCTCGACCTATTTCATATTAATAGTATTATAAAAGTATTTCTTTCTACAGCTGGATAAACAAAGTGGTAGATGCAATAAGGAAATCTGTCAGTTATCCTTACAATCTGTCAGGTTGTGGATTTTTTCGTAATCGTCGAAAATAGAGATACATAATCTCTATTCTCAACGATGCATAAAATGCTGAGCCTGAAGTTAGGGTTCTCTATCAATTGAAACACGACAATCTTAATATATAGCTAATGTTAAAATGTTATGCATTGGTCACTTTTCTTTTCTAAGCGTTGATCCAGCTATAGAGCTTATGCGTTGCAAAGAAACAAAATTTACCTCTTCACAAGAAATCCACTAGTTCGGTATAATATATACGACAACTAAAATCAATCACGTGGGCTTTGGACTGACCCGGCATACCACCCCGCTCGGTCGGAAGATATTCCTGTGCTTATCGCTTCAACAGTGAACCAACTCAATGCCGAACCAAATATCGGCAGAACGATTATGTTGTTTATATTGCTCCAAAATCGCAAATTCGTAACATGTAACAACAAAACAATGCAATGCAATCTAGTCGCAATCTTCGCTTTCGTATGGATTTTGACAGCAATTTGAACGATTCAGCGATTTGTATCCTTCCCCCCTATACAAGTGTCAAGCTAGTATCGTTTACGATAATCGTTTGGCGTATTTCTGTATGGGATCGACGGAGACGAGTGAAAAGTCATGTGATCTAGTCGAGTTCAAATATGTCAATCCCATACAAAAAAAGCGAAGCGATTATCGTAAACGTTAATCGCTTGCCACTTGTCTAGGAGGGCAGAAAATATAGTTCCTTTGAAGTTTAGCAATTGAGCGCATTCTTCGCCATCACTATTGCTGATTGTTTGTTGATTGCTATTTTTACATAATAGCCCTGCCGGTCAGTCAGTTTACCAGACCAAGCTTACCTGTCCCCTAGCGGCGACGGTGTTGATGACGGTGGTGAGTTGGACGACCTCGCCCTCTGAGGACTTCATGTGCGTGATTGCCATGTCCTCCGTGAACGTCAGCCGCGCGATACCTTCGAAACACTTTTTCAGGTGCGGCTGGACACTGAGGGACCATGTTGACAATCATTACCGTCATATTATATGAAATGTTTTAACGCCATGGAAAATAATACCCACATACTTAGTTAAGACGGTATTTAGCCAAATTGCGTTAAATAAACTCGTCTGCTTCTGCTCGTTAGATTTTAAAAGTATGATACTTAATTAATTAATTGAGTAAACGTCCAGTTCATAAAAAAATACCATTTTAAAAACAAAGAGTAAGAAAACTATCGGGGGCACTTAGGTTAAACTATTTGTTAACTTAATTTCATAATACTTTCATATAAGCTATATTTTAAATAATCCATTAATAATAACTGAAATAAATCAACCATGAGAAAAATACACAATTGAAGTTATCTCACCGTGTAGGGTCTTTAGTCTCAGACAAGATCTCTAGCAATTCATCGTTGGACAGGAAGAAGAAACGAGGGAAGAACAGTCGCTTCTTCTCCAGGTAAGCGTTGAGTCCACGCTGCACCATCTCCAGCAGGTTGTTGGACTTCTTGAGGCGGTCTAGCATCTTCTCTATCGTGATAACGTCGAGGACGCGTGGCTCGGCGTACGCCGCCTTCATTATCTCCCGCCACATCTGACAACCATATCAGATAAGATCAAAACCTTTGTTTAAGATGTTATATTAGATTTCATAATTAATGGTAAAAAAATAAATTTACAATCTTTATAATACAATAAATCTTCATATGCGAATCGTGCGCATACGCATGGCATAATTTCTGACGACTTGAATAACATAGCAAAATCACGTAATAATCGTGTCGCTAAATACTAAGGATCTTATTTTACAATCGCCGCGCCGTATGCGCCGCATATTATCGTAAAGCTTAATTAATGTACGAGACTATGAAGAAATGCGGCGCGTGCGGCGCGCACGGCGTAAACGCACATGACTTTTACCGAAAATAAAGTATTTTTTTGTCAAATTCTTAATTTCATCCAGTAACACACACAGTAGGTACTGTTTGTGATTAAAATACAAACTTTTTCTCAAAAATGTAATACAATAAAACATGAACCTTATCGACGGCGCTGAAACGACGGCCCTCCTCGGGTATCTGCTGCTGTATGTCGGGGGATGAGAAGATGGGCTCGAGGTACATCCACGTCGCCTGCACCTTCAGCCACTCGTCCAGGATCTCCTGCAGCAGCACCAGCTTGCCTTCCCACTCACTGACCAACAAACATTCATATTATAGCTGCTGACGCTTTTTTAAAACTTTATCAAGGATTTGAATCAAAGTTATATTTTGTGGTCCATATTTTATTATGTGTAAATCGAAAAAAGAATATTAATGCATTTCAAAGAACTGATAATTCATCTGCTCTAAGATCTTTCGTTGAGAAATCTTATTTTAATTCAATTATTAGTTTTTAAATTTTAAATTAAGTCATTATCTTAATTTAATTAGATAAACTGTTGTCTGTGGTAAATTCTTCTTATAAATAAATTATTAAAATATTTAAATAAAAAGAATAAAACGAAAATTGAAAATGGTATATTACTTACATAATAGTTTCTTGGAATGGCTTGATGTATGGGGAATTTTTCATAGTCTGAGTCTTGACGATGTGGTCGTCCAACAAAAGTTGTATGTCGTCGATACTTGACAAAATATATGTTCCAGTATCCCTATTAAATAATAAGGTGTACTTTATCTATTCAGAAAAGGAACCTATAAGTATACAGGGTGTAACAAAAGTAAGTGATAATACTTTGGAATTTGTATCTGACCCTTATATAGAGTTCAATGTGAAAATAGCGGCGCTGAAAGTGAACAAAAATTTTTGTGATTTGTATGGACAAGCGGGCAAGCGATTAGAATTTCCCATACAAGTCACAAAAAAAATGTTTCCTTTCAGCGCTGTTACTTTCACAGTGAACTGTTAATAAAGGTCAGATACAAACCCTGAAGTATTATCAATTGCTTTTGTGACACCCTGTATATGTATTAATTACCAAAATCAAACCGACTTAATCATCGGTTATTGGCAACCGATAACGAACAAATTTTACTAACTTTAATAAATACAGTGCCGGCGTTAGCCATACCAGTCGTGTCGTCGCTCGCCCTCTTCGACAATTCAAATATATGCAAAAAAAATGGGTAGGAGCCACTTTGTAACACCTCATTTCACCCGGCGCCCTAGCCGATCACCATAGGCGGGCCGGGTGGGCCGTGCCTACTCCAGAATGATCTGGTGAATACTTTTATGCCGGAAAAATGTATGGTTCCCGCGTGATAAACAAATTTTGGCGCAACGGAGTTGCGGGTGTCATGTAGCTTCTAATATTTTTTTAACCAAAGCCAAACTAGTGTAGCAAAGCCACAGATAGTGTAAATACTATAGTCACTAAGCGTGAGTTAAAAGAGGCTCATGCCACCACCTGAAAAATGGGTCTAGATACGCCAATAGCGGTCATCGTCACCAGGTCGCCATAATGGTGAGAGAGCCTTAGAATGGGCGGAAAGCTACAGCAGTCCTTGGCATGCAATCTTAAAATACGCTCTGAAGATAAAACAGTAAGTAATTGCTTACTTGTATGGTAAAATCTCGAACACCAAATCGGCCCACTCCTTCATCATCCTGTCGAGAGCTTTCTCAAGGTTGTTCTCCTTAGTTGCAGCCTCGGAGATGCCCTCGAACTTGTCGATGTAGTCCACCAGGTTGAAGTCTATGACCTTCTCGAGCGAGAGCTCGTCGTCCACGACTATCGGGAAGCCGACTATCTCGGACACCTTCTCCCAGTGGCGCGGCTTCATGCCCGGGTTGCCCAGCGTCTGTATTATGGGCATGTGCGTTTTGAATTCGTCCATTTTCTCTCTGAAATTGCGTTAATAATTAATTTTTGTAATTAAATGCATTTCCTTAAAAGATCTTCCAATAGCATAAACGTATATTATTAAGAAGATGCATTATTTTATTAAAGGCTTCTAATTTTTAATTCAATCTATGTTATTGAAAAAATTCATATATAAAGCGAAATATTGTGTCGTTTAAATAAATTATTTAAAAAAAACTTACTTTTTAATAACTTTTTACTATAAATTATAATTATATACTTAGAGGTCGCCCTATATCCGCCTCAACATCAACTATAACTGGGTGGAAGTCCATGCTTTTGCATCTAAGCGTCTTTCTTAAAAAAAGGGTACAAAGTTTTCCGCTCGCGTATTAATGTATAGTTAAAGATAACGATATACGGATATACGGTTACCTTTGTGTGTTTAGAAATCATATACTACCTTACAGAGTTCGCTAGCGTATGTGTATCAGGAATGTCTTGAAAAGCTTTTTCCAGTTTGTACACAATTTTGTAGTAGTAAGTGACGTCACCTTCTATATCTTCAGGATCGTGACTGCCAACCTAATTAAGATTAAAATAATAACTAATCTAAAATTGTATTACGTAAGATGTTAAATCATGAGAAATATTGATTGTGGCTTAGAACGATCTGTCGAGGGGATTGGTTATACGACCAAAAATGTATGTCAATCAATAAAATCTGATATTACCTAATAATGGGTGATAGATATGAGTACCTTTGCCTTCATCCAATTATTGTATTTATCGAGGAAATCGTATCCGGCGTCATACAACTTCTTGTAGGGCGCAAGTTTGTCGAATATTGCCTTGCGTTTGGGATACTGCGACAGTTCCCAACCAAAGGCGGTCTCCTCCTCGTTAAACTGGTCTATCTTTTGAAGCGCATTCGATAACCTAAAATTAAATTCTTCCAGTAAATATATTAAATGACATAAAATAATTGAGTTTCAAGTGATGTGGTTTTGTGGCCTTACCACATTAAATCGAAATAATTTATAACATTAATTAATGTGGGATCCGGGAATTTATTATTTATTCAGATTTTAATTACCGTAATATGCCTGTTTCTTATTTGCATTTTGATCAGTAGCAGATATATATTTTATTAAAAGTCCAAAGTATCATAATCAGTGCTTTAAAATTATTCAAAGTAGCAAAGCAATGAAATATCATATCGCACTCGTGTAGTAGTTGTTCTACGAGCACAGCCATCGAGCATAGAACTAAAGGAGTGGAAATGTTATTAGTTTAGTTCAGAAAAAAAATCCGCCCAAAACCACTGGGCTCTGATTGGTCGGAAGTATCGTACTCCGACCGTACTATACGTGCGTAGTGCGTACACACATGTCTCTTATTGGTGCGTACTGCTTTAGTGCGAGTGTTAGTTGGCGGTTAATTTATCAGTGCCAAAACGCTGATAAGTTTCGGACACAGATGGCTATCATTACTTCTCTATAGGTTAGATGCTCGATGGACACAGAAGACTTTTTTTAGAATATGATCTCAATTCTATGGTTACTCGGTGGTGGCTCCAGGATAAGACAGAGTACCTACTTAGACCTTATTTCACCGCTTACAGATAAGTGGCGGATAGTCTATCTATAACTTTTTTTGACATATGTTGTATAGAGAATCTGTCAAAAAAGTTGTGGGTAGCCTATCAGAAACTTTATCGGTATGCGTTAGAACCGCCCTTAAGATTACAATATATCAGAAACTGATCTTAGCCTCACGTATTCTGGGGGGTTAGCCAAGATCAGGTCTTTATATAGTTATAAAATAGTTTAGGTCTTGGCTAACTCCCCGTATTGCCAAGTTTATTATTTTTCAACAACTATCCTGTATGGGCAAGAAAAAAAATGCTTAAGCAAATGGCACGATACTTTTCATCAAGTCTTCTCGCGCGGATGACGTATTTAGGGAGATCGGCGATGTCGCCCCAGTACTGCAGCTCGTTGCACTGCGTCTCGTACGTCGATAGCTCCTCTATGAACCTCGCGATGCGGACCTGAGCAATGTGGGGTTTGACGGTCAGTCTAGGAAGATTATATGTCAAAGTTATTTTTAAATACGGCTGAGCGCGACCGACATAGAAAGGATAGGTTAACGCAAGTATTTATCTTGCAAATATTACGTATTCATCCTATAGATAATTTCAATTTCACTCGAGCAAAACCTTTAGTTTATACAAAACTATAAAATGATGTTTGCCTTTGATTCTATCAATATAAAAGATGAAATCAGAAACTAAATTTGAATTTAATAGTACTACCTTCTAAAGATCCAATCACTTAATTAGATCAATCTAAATCGATAGTCTATAAAATACGTAAACTCTGTCGACAAAGCTTTATCCTCTTGTTAATATTCGATTATCTAGTTGTTAGTTAATGTTCAACGAATAATAACAAAGGCGGACCTTGAGCAGCTCCTGGTATTCGACCTTCTTCTGATCACAAATGACCTTACACTCCTCAATGACGCCGGGCAGACGTGCGTACCTATAAAAGATGTAATTGTATCCATAAGCAAGAAAAAACTTTAAACCTAGATTGTTTCAACTAGTAGATATTGAAACACAACTGTATTGAATTAATTAGAATAATATATTCAAGAATTACATTTCAGAGAGAAGTATTACATTTCAGACTTTAAAAATAAACCAAAGATTAGAACGTCTAGTTACGTACATCAGTCATTTTTAAACTTACCAATGGAATGTCTGATTGTTGGCCTTCATCTCGAGCGGCGTGAAAGTTGTGTGGTCTGCCAGGAAGACGATGTATCTCATGACCTCCCGCAGCCGCTCCTCCATGGCGCCGGCCAGCGAACCCTCCACCGTCTCACAGTACTCCACCAGAGACATCAGCGCGGCCGTGTCCGGCGGCGGCGTCAGCAGGGTGTTCGCGATTGACGAATACTCCTCGAATATTCTATAGAGATGTGGTGTCAATTCAAATCAAAATGAGATGCAATTTAACGCCACTGTACGTAAAAATCAATGACATTTGCGTTGTTATAGCTTAATAAACCATTAAATTTGTGTTTAGTGTTAATTTAGGCCAAGCTATGCTTGAAACAAAATTTATTTAATTTGCCTAAAAATATTTAAATGCGTAGTTTCTAAAATTGTTTGGCAGATTATAAATATTAATTTTGAATGATTTTTCGAAATCCGTTAATCGCGCGGGAACCGTACATTTATTTGAGACAAAAAGAACTCTATGTCCATCTCCGGGACTCAAAGTGTCTCCATACCAAATTTGGATAAAGACCACGGAATCGCGTTCTGCAACACTAACTTTGACCGCTACCTTTTAACCCCCTAAGGAGACAAATTTTGAAGATTCCATCTTCTTAAAAACCTACTCGCTTCCCCTAATTTCATGTTTCTACGATCAGCGGTTTAGCCTGTACGTTCATTCCTAAATGCATATAGCACCGGACAAAGGATTTTATATGGATATAGAATATCGATAAGTCTAATTCAAAACAAGTAGCACTCACGCCTTAATCATGTTCTGATAATCGTCCGTCATGCGGCGGAGCAGCGCGCTGGCGAGGCGGGTCGCGGCGCCGCGCAGGGAGTTGATGAGGTCGGCTCTCTGCATTCGGAACATGCCTATAACGACCGTGCTCTCCAATTTCGACGGAATTTCTTTCGCCATATTTACATACTTCACGGCCTCCTCGCAGTATTCCTCGAATGTTTTCGCTGGATCCGAATTTATGAAATTTTCGACATCTTCCAGCGACTGAAAACGTCAACAAGTAATTAAATTGTGTTGGATTCATAAATGAAATCGCCTGTTGATGTCAACACAATAAAATTTTGAAAGTGTTTGTTTCGTAGCAGTGTAGCACTGTAGCGCCCTCGTAGCACGTACACGTAGAACACTGTAGACAACCGAACACAAACCGAAAATCCGAATTTTCGATTCGTAACTGTTCGTTATTGAAAGTACCGTTACTTGTTAACGAACAGATACGAATTTATGATTAGTAACTTCTACACAGTTTTTATTAATGACTGTCATTAATAAAAACTGTGTAGAAGTCTTCACGTGATGATTTTCTTACCTAAAGTAATTAAACATTACCTCGCCGTTAAGCAGACACACGTAATCATCGAAATCCTGAACTCTGAGCTCGGGGCCGATCCTTTGTTCGTTTATCAAGTTGGTAACTGTCGTCTTGTAGTGTTCTACCAACTCCTGGTCAATTATTGGCTAAAACATTATAAAATATGTATATTAAGTTTGTAAGTTTTCGAATTTAACGAACTACCTTTGGAGTCAAATTAAAAATGTTGAAGATATTATGTTAGACAACTTTGTATTTTACCATATGCCGTAGTCACAGATAAGGTTTGTCTGGAGTTCTACATTTTTACTTTATAACGTGGGCAAAGTTTTACTTTTTTTTCAACTTTTAAACATTGTCATGTTTTCGATACACGCGCCAACCTTTAGAGTGCCCTTATTGTCGCTGTAGTCCTGGTACAGGGTGGTCTCTAACCGCGGCGTCTGTCGGCACGCGTCCGCGATGTGCTCGTACAGGAGACCGAGCTGCTCGCTGAACTGCTTGAACGACGGATCGAACTCCACGCACTCGTTTTGGAATGTCAGGTTGATAATGAAGCCCTGGTTCATGCCCTATGAGAGAACATCTATGTACAGTCTAATCTAATGTATAATTTATAATGTGAGGCCGGCCTTGGACTATTTTAGGTTTTCTTAAATTATAACAAAACGCCACTAAGACATAATACACCAAAGACTAGATCTTTAAAGTAAATTAGAATTTTAGGCAGATGAGAGACCTGCGTTGCCTAGTCGGGTTAGATCAAGTCATAATACAGGGTGTAACAAAAGTAAGTCATAAAACTTTAATGATTATATCTTTCTTAAAGTTTTATTGCTTACTTTTGTTAAAGCCTGTATATTGATAGGAATATGTCTGCTGAGCTTGACACAACTCGATATTTCGTGGACTGTGTGTGAATTTAAATTAATCTGCATTTATTGATAGGATACACACCCCGACATCCAGAATGTATTCTGTGAAGTCCTTCATAGACTTGAGGCACAGAGTCTGCAAGTTGTATGTCATGATGCAGGCGACGCAGTTGTAGAACTTCTTCATTTTCAGCGCCTGTTTTGGTTCCGGTATTTGCTTCTTCTTGCTACCCTAAAGATAGCGAAACGAGTGATCACTTGTAGCAATTATGCAATTTTTACTTAAGAATTCAGCAGGACGTACCCGTACGTATACAGTGGATATTTTGTTACGGTTTTTTACATTAATCCAAAATGTCATTAGCAAGGTCAAGTGTGTAGTTAATGTTACCTTACTTCATTGTAACTTTCTATCGTGCTTGGTGAATCATATATATAAAATTCTCGTGTCACAGTTGCTATACTCCTCCGAAACGGCTTGACCGATTTTAATAAAACTTTTTGTGCTTATCTGGTATCTATGAGAATCGGCCAACATCTATTTTTCATTCCCCTAAATTATTTATTTGGCAAAACAACGTTTGCCGGGTCAGCTAGTATATATTTAATAATATATTGATGTATAAGAACCCCTACACACTTCCTACCTGCAGGAACACCCCCTGTATAGTAGGCAGCCATTGCAGCGTGAGCACGTTGCCGGCCGCCTCCACGTGCCGTTTGCAGATGAAACAAAAGTCCTGCAGCTCGTACGCCTCGCTCGACGACATGATGTCCCTCATGCTGATCAGCCGGAGTTCGCTTCGAAAATTCAGGTAGACAAACTCAGATTTTTTTTTGGATTACTAATTGCAATGCATTGTGCACTCTCTCACTCTTAAATATAAGGTATGTGCCTAATTGTGCTAAATTTTGTTATTAAATATATGATCCTTGTAGGCCATGGCCTTATAGGCATCAACACCATAGGAGGGGGCGGCAGCGTCCTAGATTCCCAGGAAGGCAGATAAAATATGATGGTCTATACTTATTACTTGTTCAAAATCTAAATCCTGCCTGCTGCCTAGTCACAATTCTATTCCCTAAAATGAATGTTTGTGATTTGTTTATAGTGTATATCAAAATCGTGTTAGTTTTTCAGTTGACATGTCAACATTTAAATATCTTACTTGAACTGTTTCCCCCAAATCTGCAATATTTGAGCAACACAAGGGTTAACGCAGTGTAAATTCCTAGTGGCGTATTTTTTGGCGACGACGTAACGATTTCGCCAGGTATCGTCCTTCTTAGCTAACTCCTGCTTAAGTTCCGTGTCGTCTTCTTGTAATGATTCCTCCTAAAATCGATTTATAATAATTAGTCCAATTGATAGAGCTCGATATCGGTAATATTATTTTTCAATTAAACATTATGAAGCTGCAGTACAAAACTAGTAGTTTACTATAAAAATAAGTATGAACCGTATTTGGGTCTTTTAATACGAAATCCACAATAGCCTTCTTCATGCTCATCATAAAGTCTTCTCGCATTTCGTCCGTGCACGTCAGTAAAGTTTTTTTCCATTTCTTCAATTTTATTGGTATGAGCTTGTGAACCCTATAATAAGAAAACCGTACGTGTGATGAGCAGCCGGCACACTTCACTGCTTATAAAATTTCATTGAGATAAGATGTTTATTTTCCACGTGTTATTTTTGGTTATAGTTTAACAGGATTTAATATAAAAGACCTAGGTGCTTGTATTTAACTAGGACAGTTACAGTAGACAGCTTAAGTAACTACTATAGTATAATAGACGGTGAGTAAAGAAGAAAGATGCAGTATAAAAGCCAAACATATGAATTAATAGGTAACTATAACATCCTACTGAAATTCCAAATACCCCATCCGACTCCCCAACCCACACTATTTCCTGTGGCTTTACCATGAGTTTAAAGCAATAGTATTTCTCGTACTCGATATCGACTACGTAAGTTTTTAGTATGGCAAAATTTTACGCCGCCTCTAGCGATCACTTGAGGAACTAAATTTGCCATACTGAAAATTTATACAGTCGATATCGAGTATCGACAAATACTATTGCTTCAAATAGTAGAGCTTCAGGATTGATGACTGATGAACTGCGCTCAACGCTCACCTCAAAATGATCTTATTATCGAGAGGGGCTACATGAATGGTGTCAATTCCGTATTTGATGTAGTAATAATAGCGCAGTAAGTTTTTCTCTTCTCCCGTGGGTATACAGTCTCCATCTTCACCGGGCTCCGACTGACAAATCAAATTCATCAGCTTGGCTCTAAAATCTTCTCTCGCTTTTCTCATAGCGGTGAAACTTTGCATAACTATAAAAGAAATTTCTTACATGCGTGAAAATTCCATAATTATATTTTAATAATTGATGGTGTATATAGTGATAAAGAGGAGTAAGTGCGTAGGCAAGCAGGTGTAATATTATTATATTAATTGCGAAATCTTGTGAAACTCACAAAATTTCGCATTTTTTCTTACGTTTGTTACTTCTTCACGCTTTAACGGCTAAAGCGATTTTGATGTAATTTGGCACAGAGTTAGCTGACGTCTTGGATTAACACATAGGCATCCTTTCAATTGCGAGAAAATTTCATCATTATTTTTTCTTATAATCTGCGTGTTACTAGCTATTATAATACTAGCTGTGCCTCCACGGGGCAGCTTTTTACTTATAACAGCTAGTTACCGACTGCGAACCACTTAATAATTAAATAAAATGCGAATTTCAAATTTTACTAATCTCACTTACACTCGAGAACCACTAAATCTATTTGGCTTATTTTAGTCTTAAATATTTTATAAGCAACGTTTCCTTGCGAATCGCAGGAAAGAAAAATGTATAGGTACACGTTTTTTTATCTGGCCTAGTATTTACTTTTTACTAGCAATATTATTCCAAAGCAATATATTGTTTTCGGTTAAAATTAGGATTTAGTGATTTTGAGACCTGATTCTGAGTTTATTATAAATCTTTTGGTTTTTTTAAGTAAGACATGACATGTTATTTATGGTGAACATAGTGAAAATTACCGACAATTTTCGCCTTGGGATGGACAACCGTTATTTAACTGTATTAACACTCCTAAATTTTTGGCAATGCCTTTAGAATTTAGAATGGTTCCATTGTTTACTACAGGGACGCCGGCAACGCATTAAAATTGACAACATATTTTTATCTTGGTGCGATGTGTTTGCCGGTGTGCCTCAGGGAAGCGTGTTATGCCCTCTCTTATTCTCTATTTTTATTGACTCGTAAAACCTCTTCCATCCGTCATAATTGGCAAGAGACAGTAAATTGCAAAAGTGGACTAAAGCACCCTGCGTGCTATTGTCCTTGACGGTAATTTAATATTCTACAGCTCCTCGGTGCGTAATCTTGGAGTCTACTTCGACCGCACACTATCATGGAATATCCAGATCCAGGAACTCCGCAAAAATATGAATGCTGCCACCGCAATCGCAACTCTACAACCTTACTTTTTCCAATTCTCGAATATGCAGTCATCTGTTACTGCGATTTAAATGAAAGTTTTCTTTCCTCCTTTCAACGTCTTCAAAATTTATGTATCCGCTTTATTTTTGGCCTTCACAAATTTTACCCGGTATCGGAATATCGATCTCAGCTCAAGTGGCTCCGATCAAGATGCGTCGAAATTCTCACAACCTGCATTTACTATTCAATCCTACAACTCCTGACTACCTAAAAGTAAAGTTCAATTTTCTCAGCTATAACAATCTTATTTTTCGCTCTGCAAACGAACCTACCCTTGCGATTCCATCCCTTAAACTTCTTTCTATGATTCTTCTTTCACTATCTCCGATTCGTCTTTGGAACTCGCTACCCGATTGTATAAAAATATTCAAATCTATAAATATATTCAAGAAACGTGTAAAGGATTACTATCTATCTCGCTTTATAAGAATTGGTGTATTGGTGGTATCCTTATGTTTTGCCTACTTTTGTGTGCAATTTTAATCTTGTGTAGGTACAGTTTATATAGCTTATTCTATATATCATATATATTTTTATGACATTATACTTGTGTAAAGTTTATTTAGTTTATTAGTATCTATGCTAACGTTATATATATTTTTTGTATTGGTTGTCTGTAAGAAACCGCCCAAAACGGCAAGGCCGTCATTTTGCACAAATATTTAAGTTGTATATTTTTCTTTACTTGTTTTTTTCTTTTGTTTCTTTTCATTGTTATTTCTTTTATTGTATTTTTTTAACTTTCGGTATTTGTTTTCGTTATTTGATTGTTTTTATTATGTGATGTGTGCAATGTTAGTATTTTTTATCTTCACAAATGATATTTTTATACAAGATGTATGAACAATACCATATAATAAGATATGAGATACAGATTCCTCCATTGGGTATTCAAATTCTGATTATGATTATAGAAAATAAATAATGATGCTTCGAATTACATACATTGTATTTGATTTATAAATCTTGATAAAAATAACACTTTACTTTTTACAAAAACTTATATTAAAATACTCGTGTTTCGTTTATAATCTGATGAAATATTATTAAAATCTTTTTCGCCACTACAATTGTGTGATACTATCTACAGAAATTTCGAATTTGGAAGGTTTTGTCTAGGTTCAACTTATTATAGTAACCAGATAAAACCTGCGGAGCACCTATACGGCGTTTCAGACAAAATTATGTAAGTTATTACTATTTTTTAAGGAATAAAGATCTTATTTTACCACTTGATCTTTTTCTAGGACCCATACAACGCTGTCTGCTCGTTTTTAATTTCGGGGCTGGCAATTTCAAGACTTCCTCGGGTAGTGAAAATAATGGTTGCGTTCTTATTTTAAAATCATCTGGCATTTTTATTCTTGGCAATTTAGGAAGTTTAACATCAGAAGTAGATGGACCAGGCTGTAACTTCTTATGATAGTTTCGTTGCATTCTGCTAATGAAAACCTATGCTTCTCAAATGCTAGAAACAAAAATGTTTACCTAAATTAATTTAGTAAAGTGACAATATAAACCAGCACCACCAGTTATAGGGGGCGGGTGCTAGGCGTACGCCCAGTGCGCAGGGAAAAATGAAACACGGTAAAAGGGCGCCCAGCCGATTCACTTTCAAAGTTAAAGTTGACAGGAAAAAGAATAATATGGGTAAAGGTTTGGTAATATAACCTTCTACTCGACAAGTCTTCGACATAAACTAAGAATTCGTTAAAAAAAACTAAATAAAACTACTGTCAGGCTAATGTCTAATGTCAATTATCAATGTCAAGTTATTATTTCAAATTTGAGGTTAGAATTCCTTAAATACAGTTTTATAATAAAAATCAATACTAAAAGAATACAACTATCAACTGTTTTATTTATCAAAAAGGTAAAATTAACTATGAAATGTTTGTTTTAAACCTTTATACGAACTTACCTAATATACCGCAAGTAGCAAGTAGCAATTGCTTAGTGTCTCATATTTTGTCGTAGTCTTTTTGTCTACACTTTTAGTATATTGTTAAGTAAATCATAGTTATTTATGAAATAAATTTAATACGACAAGTCAACTTTATTTCACGAACCAAGTTTATGAAATGAATAAACAATTTGTTACCATGACAGCAACAGAATTTTTTTATTTAATGGTTTATGGATGTGAATGATGATAAATGCTAACTATCAATCCCTTTACCATTACGTATGGAGTAAATTAATATCAAATTGTTTATAGGGTGTTATAAGGTAGCAAAATACAATGAAGCAAAAACTAAAGTATTGCAAGGTAAATCAGTTGTCATTGTTGATGTTTGCTTTGTATATGCTCTGAGGTATAGTATGTACTTGTTATATTGTGTGGGCATGGCCTTGATCGCCGCACGGATTCAATGACAACATAATGACATCATAAATTGCTTATGGTTTAGTAGAGCCACAAAACAAGTTGCATTACTTCTAAGTTCTAATATAGTATCTAAAAATTGTTTTATGCTGTAATGAAACAACAGTTTTAAAAATAGGTATATTATAACATTCTCTACTTATTACCAAAAAAATAACATTATTGAATTGTGTTTGAAAGTATAGTGACTATTTTTCAGATGATATTTCAACTAGTGAGAAAACTGCACACAAATCCTGTTTGCAGAGCTGCAGAATCTTCTTTACTGGCTAAGCTTCGAAAGAAGACGGGCTATACTATTGCTAATTGCAAGAAAGCCCTTGAGATGCACAATAATGACTCCGAAAAGGTGAGCGTATAATATAACTTGTAGTAAATGTTGCTAATAACAGTTTTTGCCAATTCCAGATATATCAGGTGTCAGTCATCTATGCCTTATACTACAGCAAAGTTGTTAGGTTTGATAACATACCACACTTCTGTGTCATCCTTGTCTTGTCAGCTCCTTAACCCTTAGAGGACTACAATGAATTTGTATGCTATTACGAGATGACTACAACTGGCTTAAAAACACCGGGTTTTTAAAATTTGAATAAAATTGCTTTATTAAAATGTAACCATGTCTATGCTTCATTAAAACTTATCTATGTCAAATATAAGCTTAAAATGTTATTCTGACTATTAACCTGTAAGGGTTAAAAATAAAAAATTAAAAAAAAAATATGTTTATTACTGCAGTTAATTTTAATTTTGTGTATACCAGACACTATATCTGGTTTCCATGTATTAAGTTGATAAGTAGTTAAAATTTACTTAAGTTTAAGTTATTAACTACATGTAAACATAAAATTTAGTAGCAATTGGCAAATTAAGTCACTTATACATAAGTTAAAATTTAGTTATTTTTTGTTTGATAGTGACCATGTTCGCTAGAATTTTTTTGGCAGGCGCAAGTCTCTTATGCGCGTGTCAAAATCACGTAATGTCAACGCAAAATTTTTTGTGACGTTGACATGACAATGCATCATAAGAGATTTTGCACGTGCATACACCCATGCAAAAGCGCTAGCGAACTCTGCCTATATTCTTGTCAATAATCCTTTCACATTTCAGATTTTATCACAATGTGGACTTTTTCAGACATCCATTAGATTAGTCAATATCTGAGGTAGTCTCTGAGGTAGCTTACGATCTAATATCAAATATGAACAATTTTCTAAATACTACCTATTTAGAAAATTGTTCATATTTGATATTTATTTGTTCATATTTAATATTAACAATAAAACTTAGAATCGAAATATAAATTTTGCTGACAACAAATTTTGTCTCATTTTTTTTTTCATTTAATGTCTGACTCTGAGCTAGCTTATGATCCATTAAATAAGAACGATTATCAAAATCATAATAAAACTTAATACTGTGAATACAAAACCCCTAGGCCTACTGCAATATCTGCATTTCCCAATGACTGCGCATTTGAAGGCTATGCATCTTTTATAGAAGAAAACACGGAATCACGAATCGATCACTTAGTACATCAAAAAAATACATCCAAATGATTTAGTGACCTGGGTGCAAAAATACTGCAGTAGCCTTTGGTTTACAGATGAGTCAAGTTTGTCTAATTGTAATTTTTTCAATAAAATTTTTCTATTGCTTAATTCCAGGCTGAAGCGTGGCTAAATGAACAAGCACAAGCTATGGGCTGGGCAAAAGCTACAAAGTTGGCCGGAAGGAAAGCTTTACAAGGTCTTATTGCAGTCAAATTTGATAAAGGTCATGGTACCTTAGTGGAATTGAATTGTGAGACTGACTTTGTGGCAAAAAATGATATGTTTGCTAAAATGCTAGAAGATGCAACAGTTGCATGCTACAAATTAGCTCACAAGAATTTAAAAGGTTCTGGACCTGTAACAAAGGTAATATTATGTTAATTAAGTTTCCGTTTATTTTCAATTACGGATTCCTGTTAATATTTGTAAAATTAAATTTATTTAAAGACTAGAATAACTATACTTATAACTTACTAGCTAACAGCTGTTGCCCGCGACTACGTCCTAGTCAAACTTTATAAACTATCCCGTTTTAAAACATTTTTATTACTACCTATTGATCGTAGCGTGATGTTATATAGCCTTCCTCTATAAATTGACTAACCAACCCAAAAAAAATTTTTCAGTTCCGTCCAGTAGTTCCTGAGATTAACACGTTCAAACAAACAAATAAGATAACAAACTCTTTATACAGCTTTATATAATTAGTATAGATGAGTTATGACTTCTGCTGTGATACATTTTTCGTCTTGAATAAAACGAAAAACAAAAAGGAATTTTTAGAACTTATTCTAATTACTTTAATTTTTAGATGGAACTGGATAGTGAGCAGCTAGGAAATCTGTCAGCAGATAATGGTAAGAAATTATCTGAAATTTTGGCTCTATTTATCGGTTCTGTGGGGGAAAACGCTGTCCTTCGACGGGCAGAATGTTGGAAAGCCAACAGCAAAGATGTAAAAATTGCGGCATACACGCATCCGGCAACGTCCGCGGTGTCAGATTATTCTAGTGGAAAATATGGCGCCCTTCTAGCATACAAACAATCTAATGAAGTGGAGGATATTGGCAAACAGATCTGTCAACATATTGTTGGTTGTGCGCCACTGAAGATCGGAGAAAAGGATAAAGATAAGGCAGCTTCCAATACAGATGACGAGACGTGTCTGATTTTTCAAGAATATCTGCTAGATCCCTCATATACTGTTGGTGAAATAATGGAGCAAAATAAAGTCGAGATAGTAGATTTTATCCGATTTTCTTGTGGCGAGGTTGTTGAAGCGAATATGCCTGGTGTGGAGAAGCAGCCATTAGATACAGTCCAAACACTGCAGTAGGTTTTATTCAGAACACTCATAGAGTATTTATGATATTTGTTAATAGTTGTTAAGTTTGCATTTACCAATAAAGCTATGACAAAGTGAATGATCTTATTTATTTTATAGATCCAAAGATTTACATGATCAATTTAAGCGCACGATAATAATAATAATATTCCAGGTTAGATTACGATTTGTTTTTCCATAAAAATTTTCTACAGTCTTTTTTCCATAGCGGCGCTATTTGATTCGGTTTGAACTTGCATCCGTGGTAGCTAAGAATGTCGGAAGTGAATACGTAAAGATCCAAGGTATCCTTTTCCCTAGTTCTGAATGAGGCCGGAATAGCGGGGCGCAGGCAACAGCCACAAGGGTAAGTCTTTGACGGTGGAAATGTATTTCTCTGTAAATGGACATCTGATTTCATTTCGTGAAGTTTGTCAGAAAGCGATTGTGTTAGCCTAAGCGTCCTTGCTTGTTTACAACACATTTCTGGGCAGTAACTAAAACCAATACTGGATAAGGATTTCTTCGCTATTTTGATATCCTGCTCCAAACACTCCTCATATTCACTTTCTCTATCAGAATCATCAGAGTTATACATAATTTACCAATGTTTTATAATATAATATTAATGTAAATATTTTGATGGACGATTACTTAATAATTTTGTCAAACTTTTTTTTCTGTAGGTACTTATAACGTGTCAATAAATTCAATTGAAAAACGAAGGCAATTATATATTTTTTTAAGAATTTGTTTTTAAGCGTTTTTTTTTACTTAAACGTAATCCGTAGATCTACGCGCACAAAGAACTTTTCTTTATGTAATACGAATTTCTTGTACTGGTAGGTATTCCTAAATGCTGCTGTAATGTAATCACCCTATAATAAGTCCTCACTCTTCAGAGTGCTGAGTGTGATTTTTTTTTACATTCGACCGTGAACGCGTTTCGCGTCTACTAACATTTGATATGGGATTCGTATAGCGCCACCTAGCGATGCTCACGGTGACATGTACAAATCCTATAGAAATGCGTTCACGATCGACTGAAAAAAAACTGGCACTCCGCTCGTGTATCTATTGGGTGATTGCTGGTCTCGTATCCAATATCGAAGTGTAAACCGTCATTCAAATTAGAAACAGTCACCGACTTGTCATTTGTTTAATTAGTAGACCTGAGATTTAGGTTCTCTGCCGTCTCATTGGCATAATGTAATTCAAATAAACCTTAATAAACAATAAATATAAAGATTTTGTGAGGAATGACAGGACAGTAAATTATGTTAAAAGTATTGTGGTACTTTTAATGACCGAGAGTCCAAAACGCTTTATTTTTGATCATTCAAGCGTAAAGTAATTGAACAGATTTGCATTGTAAAATGAAGCTATAATACTTACCGCTATGGCCTACTGAGCTCGTAGTTCGTTTGATAAAAGATCTAATAAGATTACCTCATCGGTGGGTCTAAACCAATCCCTTAGCACACACAACTTTTTGATAGTGAAAACGATACATTTTCAAAGTAAGACCTGCGTTTGATCTTAATAAATACGTTCATCCAGCACAATTGTTTAAGACAACGCTTGGTGGCCGAATTTCATCGTACCCATGTATTTGTATGTATTTGATTTGAAGTCCCAGGGCGTCGATAGGGCTAAAACCGGAACTGATTTTCTGCATTACCTACCAGAGACGCATCGCATAGCCAGTATCAGAGTTAGGGGGGACAACCGCTGTCTACTTCTATTAAACCAAAAGTTAACTTTATCTAATAATATTGTGGTCAATTGTATGATTGTTATCATAAAGAACTGTGTGAACGGTTTGGCAAGCTTTTGTTTCAAAACAGTGACCCCGGTCGGGGCTATTAAGATAAATTTTGAACCGTTATTAATTAAATACGAGTCGTTTGCATGTCTAGAGTAGGTGAAGCGTATAATTCGCTTATGAAACCAATTGTTCGCACACTTTTTAACATTCGGCTATTGTGGTGCGTGTCTAATAAAAGTGAACGCGGATAGAAGTGACACAAAGAGCGCACCGGACCGTAGATCCTCATGTAACATCACATATTCCTGCTAGTGGTGCCGTGCCAGAGTTGGCCCGTGCCACAGTCCGCCAAGTCGTTAGCTCGAGCCACAGCGACTCTTATAGCGTGCATGCAGCGAGCCATCGAAGTGATTATTCGTGGAAAGAGTATTGATGGATGTATATCAGGTTCATCTCGCATGTTTCATATTTTATCAGTTTGCCGTGTCTAACTTTTACTTCGTAGCATATCATTACAATTTCACTGGTCTTTACGCATTTCTGATTTCCAATCTCGCTGGGCAAATATTATTTAATTACTCGAATTAGGTATATAACGAGATTAATTATAATTAATTTCGTTACACAAAAATTTTAACGCAAATTACACATTTCAAAGAGCACTCATTTACAGTTCAAAGAATGTTAATTGTTTGTTGTGATAATAAACCGACTTCGTGCACTACCAAACTATTTAAACCAATAATTATAAATTTTGTTGTACTAAAAAAAGATTAATGAGTGACTCCAGGTAAGTGATAACAGGTAATGCTTTTATCGAAATCTCATTTACGGTCAAATACGGTATATTATCAGTAGAACTACCTATGTATAGTTTCATGACAACATTCAATAAATTATTACATACAGTAGAGATTTTTTGGCTGTATTGTAAATAATAGCATCTACCCGAGCACTCGTATAACATAAAAATATTTTAGGAAATGGATGTGGGTATTCAGAAGTAATTTAATACTTTATGACCATTTATCAACGTAGAAAAAGTTTGCTCCACATTACAGTCGACGACGTGTCCCGGTTTAGTTTAATTAAGTCGTTATATCGTGAACTGAGTGTAAGATGAAAATGCGATAGTGAAACAGCAGCGGCTATCAATCAGTCGACCGCCTCACGCCACAGACTTTCCAAAGATTTAATTAGCTCCTGCATTTAATAAATATGTTTGTGCAGTCAGCGTAACAATTTTCTTTTCTCGTCGACCGCTCTGCGGTAATCGCCGAGAGTGAGGTGTCTGAGTCAGAGCTAGCGGGCTGCGGGTGAGGAGTCCTCACTCCTCAGTTCGATGGCCAACGGCGTGCACTGTCAGTGCTCGCGGCGTGCGGGTGGGAGCAGCGCGTAATGAAATCGCCGCCAATCCTCACATAGCCCCGGCTACAAAATGCATTTGAAGTTAGGCGCCGAACAAGTAAACAAATTTGTGTTTATACGTGCATAAAACTTAAGTGTTCTAAACATTTGTCTTATCTAGTTGGAGAGATACTGTGTTTTTAAAATGTGCAAGGAGGTAAAAAGTGTACAGGCTCGTATTTTTATTTTGAAGTTTTGTTTATTTTGTAGAATTTTTCACACACGTAGGAATCGTGGATTGAACTGCACAAAATTATTGGACAACTTTAAGAGACAAAAGTTCCTACTAGATAAACTTTTAACTTTGCCTTATCTAAAATTTTGCGGGGACTCAGAACAACGGTGTTGTTTGGAATTTCGTGGTTATAATAAAGTCAGGCAAAAATACGAATACTAAATTAAATGAAAATTTTAGAAGACAAGATATAATATTCGCATTAAAAATACAGCACCTTGAGCTTTGTCGAGACATTCACGTCGTAATAAAATATATACATTTATAATATCTTAAATTAGTCAATATGTAGTTAAAGTATTTTTAAAGCGGCGGGTTCCATAATAGCAGTTAACACCGAGACTATATTATTTTGTTGTGAAAGTGGTTACTACTGAGGAACCATTTGACAACATTTTCGTAAGACCGCGGACCACTTGAGATGCGAGACGAGAGACGAACCTACTCAAATTAACGGTCTACCATTCCTATTCCTTAATGGGGGAAATTGAAAGAGAGCCAGCTGACGGACCTACATCATTTGGTCGAAATATGTCAATTCCATATAAAGCAGAAACATACTGAACTAGATAATAATTGTACAAATGGAAGTTAAAACAGAGACAGATTACGGATCTAAGTAAATTGGTCGGGCTATGACAAACACAGCGGACAGATCACGACTTACATAAAACTGATATATTCCGACCAAATCCGGGTCTGTCAACTGGCTCTCTTTCAATTTCCCCCATTATACACTGAAGTGTGCAAAACTATAAGGCGTAAGTCGCGGACGTTTTGTATGGGCTGTCAGCAGTGTCTGACGTCTGCAGTCGCGGACGTTTATGTATGGACATTCAGTCGCGTCCGATTATTTTGTTATCAGCTTAAATCGCGATCTGTCGGCTGATCTGATGATGGCTGTCGGCTAACCTAACCCGATCAAATTACTGTTTTAACTTTCTTGATTTTACTCTTGGTAGTTTCAAACTCTTCTTTTAAATTTCAACACTTAAAAACTACTAGGTACTCAACAATTTTGACACATATCTAAATTGCAGGAAGTGAAAAAAAAACATTGTATGTAAACAAGATGCTTAATTTGGACTTGGATGCTAATAAAGCCTTTGAATCAATTCCATTGGAGTGGTGCGTCGAATATATCTGTATAATGTCAAGGCAATTCTAGATTCTAATTCACATTATTGCATTGCCAAGCCCATGTCTTTTCTATTTTTGCCTTGCGATACAATAGTTAGGCAGTCCCTCCCTAGACACACCTTACAAGGCTTGCCATTGTTAGGTATGGCTGAATAGACACTCACCGCAAAACTACGAACTTAGATACGTACACATAGAGCATTAGACATTTCAAATTTTACAGCTTTGAAATAAAGCTTATATTATAATAAATGCGCCAATCTGCAAGTGTATTGTGTTAATGCTATAAAATAGATAATAGGTTTAAAGATGCTATAGAAAGTAGGTAGGAGACATAAATATAAAACTTAAAACATTAATAGCTTTTTGTTCAGTGAGTAAAATTAGGTAGATAACTAAACAAAGCTTTTGTGAAGGTATCAAATGTTTATAAAGGTATAAAATTTTACTACGTGTATTACGGAGAAGTTGATGCATAACCAGACTGCGGACCTAAGTAATTTTGTCGCGTTATAGATAACAATTAACTTACATATTACAATTGACGATAATAAATAACGTAGGTCCGTCAAAAGGCTAGGCATCAATTTCCTCCATGGTACCATAGACAAATTATAATTTCTCTATGATGGTACATAGGTTCTTCATAATGCGAAGTAAAAATTTGGCGTATGCTACGACTGACTTGCGAAGGCTCGTATTTTTTTTGTTTGGGTGCGACTGCAAGGTAAACCGCGAAAGCAGATAACTAAAAGTATATTATTTTAACAGGAGGAAGATGGGTTTCAACGTTCAGTTCCAGCTGACTCCGTGTTCCGCACTGTCCCACGTGACCACACCACATTCCTGATATGGAGAGTCGCGGTATGTAACAATTAATATTCTACTGACCTAAACTTCAGAGTTTAAACTATAGTGCCAAAATGTACTAGTATAGGTAATGTAACCTGCGACTATTGCTATTGCCCTATTTACTCCCCTTGGGGGTAGAATTTACCAAAAACGTTTCTTAACGCCTACCCCACAGCTCAACGATTATTCATGCCAAATTTCAGCCCAATCCCTCCAGTGGTTTGGGGCCTGGGCGTTGATAGATCACTACGTCAGCCAGTCATTCAAAAATAATATGTATATAAAAATAAAACCTTTGAGTTTTATGTACATATTATTTAGATTAGCTATAAACATTTCTCCACAAAAGTCAAAACGCTACCGCTTTGTGTTCACATTAAATTAACAAGCACAAAGGGTGTCAAAACAATAGCCATTGTTCAAAATTATCAAGTACCAATTTAAAAAATTAACAGGCAGGTCAAAGGTAGCGAATAAGTACATATAGCGAAAAAATTTTTTGCAAAAAATTGTTAAGATAACCGATTTATTTATACAATACAATGTAAGTAACACCATAGAGAAATTATATATATATATATATACATATATATATATATATAACTAGATGACCCGGCGAACTTTGTTCCGCCTTAATGGCAATAAATAAGCAGATCGTGTTTTTTTATTGGAAAACCG
>JAOTAV010005716.1:0-30207 GCA_026546445.1 Cyclargus thomasi | reverse complement strand
GACCCGGCAAACGTTGTTTTGCCATATCAATAATTTCCCCTAACATTTAGGGGGATGAAAAATAGATGTTAGCCGATTCTCAGACCTACTGAATATGCCTGCAAAATTTGTTTAAAATCGGTAAAACCGTTTCGGAGGAGTACGAAGACAAACATTGTGACACGAGAATTTTATATATTAGAAGATATTCTTTGTTTTCTTGAAGTCACACGTATTAGCTTAAGTTTAAGCAAATATTTGATATTTTTACTGAATTTGCCTATGTTTAAATAAGAATTACCATTTTTAATTGATATTATAATCTTAATTCATTGATATCTGACCCAAGATAATTTAGTTTACAATATTTTTAGCAACGAGATATCCTACTGACCTTTTAACTGAATTATTATAAAAAAAATACTATGATACTATTTGTGGGTTTTCCAAAATGTTATGATCACGTCTACCAACAAAAAAGTGTAAAATAAGAAACAAAAACCCCAATTATAACATTTTATTCTGGTGCGCCTTGCGCAAACGAACTAGGATATACACACTAAAATGTGCAAAATAAGATCTTTAAGAAGCCGTTTTTAATAAAAAAAATGTTGTGAAATTGAATTTCGAATTAACGAGTATTCGGAATAAATAAAAAGATATTTAAATCCTTTGTCTATTTTCCTTGCCACAGTACCGAAATAAAAAGCTTAGGCCATTTTTGAGCTTATTAGGTAAATCGTAATATATACCGGTTAAACATTATTTTCTACCATAAAACTTGTGGACGATGTTGCTATATCTCCTTTTATGTGTAGCGACGGTGCGGGGTTCGAATCCGACGAGGAATTTGATCAAGTCATTTATTGCAGCCGATGACAGACCTACATCATTATTGACACCTCACCTTTGCTGGAGTCAATGTAAGTTGGGTTCCCAAGGCTGTATACGGAAAAGTCTGTGCCATAAATTGCGTGTACTCATAAAAAAATTACGTTACCCGCGGTCGCGCAACACTTTCATTGGCTCACTTGCGTTTATCGTTTTTTTTTTTCAATATCGTTCCTAATTCAAGTTATGGAATTTATTATATTTCGTTCTTTTCAAAACCTGAAATTCGAACGCAACTAGCACGTACAATCCATACTAATATTATACATGGGAAAGTGTGTTTGTTTGTCCTTTCTTCATTTCCCAACGGAGCAAATATATGACGTGATTTTTTGTGTGAAGTTAATTGCGGGGCTAGAGAAGGACAAAGGGTACTTTTTATCCCGGAAAAATATACAGTTCCCTACGCGATAAACCTTTTTTGGCGCAACGGAGTTGCGGTCTTCATCTAGTCGTTAAATAATTTAATAATGTTACATGTAGCACAAAGTAGCTATAGATTGACTTTGTAATTTTGTCGTAAATTGTAGTTCTCTAACTCCTGTTTAAAGAATACTAGAAGATCGCAACTTCGTTTAACCGTCCATTTTCCCGGGATAAAAGGTATCATATGTCCTTTACCACGACTTAAAGTATCTCCATTCCAAATTTCAATAAAATCAATCCAGGGTCCAAGCGAACCTATATCTGACTCCCAGTACATGCTTGTGGTACACTTTACCGAAAAACTATAAGAGCTATAGGTTTGGGCTTCAGGATAGTAATATGAGTACATGTGTAGATTTGTTTAAAAATAAAAAGGGTTATTATATTGTTTAAATAATAATAAAAAATAAATAATAATAATAATGTACCACTAACGCCATCTATGAGTTGAGATGTGCAACTGTAAACTAAGACTTATCTTAACATTATTAAAAATCATTGTTTACTTAAAAGAACTGTCCCCCTAGACAAGTGTCAAGCGAGTATCGTTTACGATAATCGCTAGGCGTGTTTTTGTATGGGATTGACGTAGACGAACGAAAAGTCACGTGATCTAGTCGAATTCGACTATGTCAATCCCATACAAAACAAGCGAAGCGATTATCGTAAACTATAATCGCTTGCCACTTGTCTAGGGGGGCTGAGTATCCACATACTGTATCTAGAACCGTAAAATTTTATGGAAAAAAAATATGTCACAATCATATTAATGACATTGTCATGGCATTTCACAAATCTTGCGAGCCCTAAAAAGCTGCGCTGTTCGCTAGCAATATAATTAATTATAGATTGTGTGCTACGTAAATAAATCTCATATTGGCACAGATGAAAAGACCAGCCTGGCGAAGTCTCTCTTCTCCCAAGGAGTGGAGGTCTCGTCATCAGCCAACACCAGTGAGCACGAGCTGCACCACGTGCTGTTTCTTGCTGATCTCGGCTGCCCGGGGATTGACGACTTCTTGGTTAAGGCAAGTCCAAACAAACCTGAGTAGTTGAAGAAGTCTAAATTTGAATAAAAATGTGTTTGTTTTTTTTTTGGAAATTAAAAAAAATATCTATACTATTCTGTACTATTCTGTACATAATAAAACAGTGTAATTGGCGTGTCTGTTCATTTAATATTGTTACAAATTAGTCAATATCCCTCACACTAAGGGACAGTAATAAAACACAAATCGACAAAATAATTTGTTTATCTGTTTGTCTGTTTGTGCGCGCTAATCTCCGGAACTACTGAACGGATTCGAATAAATCTTTTTTTTTAATAATTTAATAGCTATTAAGTCTAGGCAACACATTGGGTACTTTTTATCCCTGGGAAATTTATGTTTCCCGTGATATACTAATTTTCGCGAATCAACTAGTAATTATCTTTATATATAAAACAAAGACGGGTTTGTTATAACACTCAGAATTCGAGATCTGCTAGACCAATTTTCATGGTTTTTGATTTGTTGGATTCGTCTCCGCCCCGAATAGCAGAATACGTCTAAAAATAATGAAAAATTAACGAATACTTGAAAAATGCGTTATTTTTCCCAAAAGTTCTTTAGTTTCGGAGCTGTCAAATGTTTTGTCAAATCTGTAATTATTGACATTTATCCATGCGTTCATAGAACTTTAAAAAATGGATGAATAAACTATTATGTATATATATTTTAAAAAGATTGAAAAACAGGACAAATTGGAACCCAACACCAAATTCAAGAATATGCAAGTACGCCATACGACAAGTATTTCAATGCTGGGTCAGAGTTTAGTGATTCAACGCTTTTGCAAGCTGCTAAATAGGGAAATATTGCAACTAACCTAACCTCCCAACGAAGTGGGCCACGGGACATCTAGTAATATAATAAATACAAGGAGCTCTACTATAATATCATGTCACGTTGGTTAGAGAAGTAGACAGCATTCCGATTCGTCCGGTTACGAAACTCAACCTCGGCTCCTGGTTGTGACGAAGCTGTCATTATACTTAGGCTGTGAATAGATAGTTTTGTGAAAGCAGCCCTGACATTTTTTCAAAACTGTCTGTTTCAGGGCTGCGACAAAAATTATAACTATACCTTAGGAAAAAAGTATGGTTTTCAGTGTTAATTATATAATAAAAAAAAAGCAGTTTGATAAATTCACCCAGCTATGTAAATCTTTAGAAATCTCATCTTTAGAATCCATCACACACCGTAAAGTATTAACACTTTTGTTACACCTACGGAACCACAAATCACATTTCGCTCTTGGCCGCTTCATCGCAGGTCAGCGGCGATGGGTTTTTTCGGTCGCCGCTAAGATGGCTGCTGCTGGATTTGGAAGGTGGGCACAAGTATGAGCTGCTGAGCAAACTGGATATGCCCATAAACAGCGATGTAGTCGTCGCCAAACGGAGGAGCAGGACGGAATACCAGCTCGTTGAAGGTAAACATTCTGATGTAGCTTGAGGACCATCCATAAAGTACGTAGTGAAAATTTCACGATTTTTACACTTTGTCAAAGGTCTGCAGGGGGTCTGTTGTGATGACACAAAATTGGAATTTTACATCAGAAAGTTGAAACCAATATTTCAAACGACATGTTATGAAATTTATAATGTGATGTCACAAAACTAAGGAGTCCTACCTCCTGAGTCCTGTCGACTGTCACACTTCGTCTACATTTACGTGTGACGTACTTTATGGATTGTCCCTTGACGACCTCTGTGGCTCAGTGGTTGAGTGCGTTGGGAGGTCAAGCCGGGGCCGCGACAGGCTTGAATCCCGCCGATGCGGACGGAATAAAAAGATTTTAATACCATCTGGAAAGTTGGAACAGAGCCAAATTGTGAATCTAGGTAGGCCGCGTTATGTCAAACCCAGACGACATATCCCGACTGACATGGAATTGACAAATTCCGACCAAATGACGTAGGTTCGTCAACTGGCTCTCATATTGCAATTTCTCATATGGTACCTTGATTATGTATATATATATTATGTATCTATACGTATAATAATCTATACGTATAATAATCTATACATATAATAAAACAAAATTGGCGTATCTGTACAAATAATATTTTTATAAATTAATCAATGTGGGGAAGAAGGATGCTTAGGTACAGTAATAGAACACAAACTGACAAAAACAAGTTGTCTGCTTGTCTGTTTGTACGCGCTAATCTCCGGAACTACTGGAAGCATTTGAATAAATCTTGTTTTGTGTAATAGCTATTAGGTCTGGGCAACATATAGGATACTTTTTATCCCGGCAAAATGTACGGTTCCCGCGTGACGTACAAATTTTTGCGCAACGAAGTTGCGGCATTAACTAGTCATATGATAATAAAAAAAATGTGAGTAAAGAAACTTTTTTATTTAAGTCATTTTTTTATTTCCTAATTCTTTATATACAATATTATAGTACGGTTATTTTTAATTAAAAAAAAAAACGAAAAAGCTCGAAAAACCCAGGTACCCGGGTTTTATTTTGACAAAATCCTGAAAATCCGAGTTTTGAAAAATGGGTCCGGGTTTCGATGCCCTAGTGAATATATTTGGGTTGGTGGAAACTGCGGGGGTTTTATAAATATATTATCAAACATGTTTTAAATCGTGTTGAAGAGAGATGATACGCAGTTCTGTAAGTTCAATGTTACCAACATCTTAAAATAGACCTAACATTTTTAGATGTATACTAGGTGTTGCCCGCGACTACGTTTCTTGAGGTCGAATTCCGATCACAAGGCGACCTCTTGTTTAGATAAATGGGATAACCGACAAAAAAATATTTTTTCGATTCCGGACAGTAGCTCCTGAGATTAGCGCGTTCAAACAAACAAACTTTTCGGCTTTATATTATTATTTTCCTTGAGTTCTTTTGTTTATTGACACAAAGGTCACCTTTTGTAAGACAATTAGTGATATCTTAGCCAAGCCGTTTTTTTACAAAACGAATCTTAATTAGCAATAAGGTACTTTACAGCGGGCGTATTCAGCTTATTACCTTCCTACTTAACCGAAACCAAATTGGTAACACCTATCCACATTCCATACAATCTGTATGGAATATGGATAGGTATGTACGCTGTACTGTACGCTGATCAGTACAATTTTCCATTTCCCAGTATACAAGATAGCTGCTGGCTCCGACGTGGTGTACTCAACAAGAGCGGTGTGGCTGGATGGGGAGGAGGAGAGAAGTAGCGAGGTCATCATCGTCAAAGACAGCCAGATTAATAATAAGGTTAGATTATTAATTATTATGTAATTCGATAAGCTTTTGATGAAGTTAGGGGCAAGCGAGTAGGCGGGTCAGCTGATGGAAAGTAACTGCCGTGGCCCATGGAAACAACACAACTCAGAACAACATCAGAACAACACAAGGATTTTGCGGGAATAGGGATAAGGTGTAGAGAATTTCATGGACCTCCGGTAAACTCACTCGACGCTGTTTCACACCAGTTTACTGTGAGGCCGTGGTATTCGCCGGTCGAGCCATGAGTCCATTTGTGCCGAAACATAGCTCTTCCACGGCACGGCTGTTTTGTTACTCCCAGGGTCACAGGCCACATATCAACGTGGAATGAAACCATCACCATGTCGCTTCGAGTCATTTGACGTTTATTATTACTAGTATGAAGCTTCTGGCTGCAACGCGCACAAACGTCTGGTTTATACGTATTAAGTAAATAAGTAGTTTAATAAATTTTTTACATTATTTTAAGTGTTAACTTAAAATTTAGTTACCTACTTATCTACTTAATACGTGTAAATAAGACATTGTGGGAAACGTAAGCACCTTGTTTCGAAGCTATAATTTTAGCTTTAAAGCTATACTCGGTAAATAAAAAGCTTTGAAGCTATCGATAAATGACTGTATCATTTTTAATGTAGCAACAAAGCCGTATGGTCGACTACAGAGAGAGCAGGGTGTTGTCAGTGCGACGGAAAAACATCCGACGACACCCGCTCACCGTGGTCAACGTGATCGTCGACAGCAACGACTCCAGGCAACATCTGGACGACAGACTGTGAGTGTACCGTTAATAGAGCATGGTGTTGTCAGCGCGACGGAAGAACAACCAACATCACCCGCCCACCGTGGTCAACGTGGTCGTCGACAACATCGGCATCAGGCGACACCTGTAGGCCTTAGATGAACCGTCAACAAAATTTTGTCTATACGTTTTCTCTTCATCTCTATTGACCCTAACATGACATACTTTTTTATCGTGTCTGTCATCAAAATTAGAGATAGTTGTGTTTTTTTTAATCTGTGCTATTTACGTTTACGAAGCCTAACATGACAACAAAATCGAATCGAGTTTTGTCGAGATTTTGATATATGATGAAATAGTTTTTCGCCAGATAAATATTTAATTTTGTATTCGTCACGTATTAAATAGTTTAAATCTGTGTATTGTCGTTTTCGGTTTTCTATGGTAAAGAAACACGCCTGCGATGTCTGTCCCTTATTTTAATTATTTTTTGGGGGCTTATGAAGAGTGGAAGGCGAGGTAAATTCAAAGGAAAAGGATAAGGGACATTTCGAGTAAGCTAATCACTAGTATCCATCTCTTAATTTAAAAAAAGAGATATATATTAATATCGACAAAATACTCACGCTCGAGAGTGAGATAAAAGTGGCATATGGCGACGGTACATCTTAGACCAGCTGGTCTAGCTGTCCATGACGCCGCTGCCATGTAGTGGCGTAGAGCAAATGAAACCTAAAGTTTATTTCATAAAGTGAAGTTTTATTCCAGTTATCTCGCTTGCAGCGATAATGGAAATGTTTTTAATAGTTACCTCCCTAGTAATATTTGTTGATTATTAATTTTATCGTCTTCTTTTCAGCCTTTATGTCTGGTTTACACGTATTAAGTAGATAATTAGTTAACTAAATTTCAACTTAATTTGAAGTGACTTATCTTGCCACGTGCTACAAAATTTTAAATAACTTAAAATTAAGTTATCTACATATCTGCTTAATACGTGTAAATCAGACATTTGTGATAGAACAGCCTTGTAAGTCTGTAATTAGTGCATAATAAATGAACGTTAACTAGTAACTTAGTAAGGTTAATTAGTTTTGCCATTGCATATCATAAAAGGTAAAGAAGTCAACCGCGATATTTTTAAAGTGTCGCCTGTTTTCACTCAGAAAAAAATCAATAATGTTATAAAGTTACTATTTTATGAAGACTCTCTGGTTTTTATGATAACTTATGATAGTTATTGCATAGTTTGTTTCTAGTTTTTTGTTACAGTAAAATTAGTTCAGTAATTATTCGGGCATGGGAGAAGCATGTCTTTCTTTAATTTTCTTATAAATATCTTCTTGTTCCTATTATTTTTCTTTTAACGTTTTACGATTGTATGGTCTGCTAGCTGTGTAAATAACTAAGATAGCTAATATTTTACATTTTTACTATATTAATAATTATTTTAAAATACAATTCAACGAAATGTTTTGTAGTAAATTAACGTCAAAAGTTAAATATTTAGATATGGCCATATAATTTTGATCATAGAATTTACTATAAAACACTTTTGAAAACATTCCATACTTTACTTATTTAAAAAACCCTTAAAAATAACAATAAAGGTGTAATATGTTGGATTAATGTGCTACGTAACAGCTGTTTAAGCGTATGCCTTTACAGGATGTGTAAAATAAGGTATTATAAGCCGAAAGGGCGAAATGAATATTATAAACAATTTGTGTTTTACAAGTTTTATAAATTCGCAAAGAAAATATAGCTTCTCTAGCTTCTCCATCTAAAATTTGTTAGACACGCGATATTTAATGTGGACGCACGATTATTTTACACTGATTTCCAAAATTCGTAGAACAAGTTGTTCAAGATGGCCTGAGTCTCCCCCTTACAGCTTTAATATCTTAATTGAAACACCATGTAAAAAGCTTTACTTCATCTGTGTAATATTAACAAAGAGCTCAGGACAGCAAGTTTTGCGGGCAATTTAGTACAGACTACTAAGCATTTTTTTATTTTTTAATAATCTTCATTGAAAGCATGGAAAATGTTACTTATCGCTTCCTGCCTTTTTTCTGACGCTTGATTTTATCTATTCTTCTTTTTAATCTTCTATTAAATGTAAGTAGTATGACCTTAATAAAATTATGAAACTCTAATAATGGCGATAGAAAAATTCACGTAACTTTTAAGCTTATTTTATGCCTGTTTACCACTTCTTCATAAGTGTCGGATAGGTTATCCACAAATTATTAGACAGATTATCCATAGAGATTCATCCGTCAAATAAGTTGTGAATCGACTGCACTGCAGGTTGTTGTTTTCATTTATTAAGGTCTTGCTATTACTAAACTGTACCCGAGACTCGACCTCCAAATGACTAACATGTATATACGTTTCGATTGCAAACGCGACTTACAAGAAATGATTTTGTTTTGTTACTTATGTTTGCGTGGCTCGTGTGGCATTCAGGCGCGTATAATACAGTCGCTGGGCCAAATGTTGGACATTGAAGTGTTCGACAAAGACGAGGGGAACGATGACGACAAACTCGGAAGGTAAGCGGTGGCGGGTAGGACGCTTAATTGGCTAGTTGCCATACAAGAAAAATGCTTGACCATAGACAACAGCTGTCAATTCAATTTGCCATAGACAAGATAATCTAGCAAGAGACTTTTGCGATTCGTACAGACGTAAAATCTTAACTTAAATGGGCAGCATTCAGTTTATAACTTTAAAATATATATTAATATTACCATGATAGCTGTTTGTATAATTTATTATGGAATTTATAAATATGTTTTCCGTGAAGAAAGTGTTTGACGTTCGTTTATTTTTATTGCAATGATAATTATTCCTTATTATAGCTGTTTTTAATAGATTTCATCATAATTTATTTACAATGTTATTAAGGTGAATTAGATAATCAAAATTGGTCCAGCATTTGTCTATTGTAGTAACTTTAGGTGGTGGTGCGTTATTATTTATTAGGAATGCATGGAGTTCTAATGCTTATTAAATGTTGTAACTTATGGAGCTTAAATAGAAAAATACAACACTGTATATCGTACGAGTAGCAAAATTTAAATGACATGATTTGCCTACTCGTACACAAGCAATGTTAATCCTTAAAGAAATAAAAAAACAAAAAGCATTAGGCTAGCAATACCAGCCTACGAAATATTATTATTTCTTTGAGGAAACATAAAAAGCTTATGCCTCGCTTTTAATGTTAATTTTATATGAATGCCAATTTTGTAAGTTATTAAATGTATTTATATATTAAGCGTCTAGGAACGAGAAGAAACACAGGTATGATTTGCCACCTCGTTTGCATTGTTGTCTATGTCATAGACAGTGACGTCACGATAACGATTATGGTTTGTCCCAAGGCGATAATAAGCTCGAGGAAAAGCCAAGTGTTCCAGTGCGAGGTCTGGGACTGGGATCCAGGCATGGGCATACAGAACGATGACTTTCTCGGCAGGTCCGTCTACCCCGGTGTTGCCATACTTTTCTTTAATTTGCGTGTCTTTGTTTCAAACCTTTATTAGATATTTTGTTAACCATACATTAACTATGCTCAAGTGTTATTTTTGACGGGGATTGTAATATAATATCTAGATGGTAAGGAGGTGGAGTGTTATTTTTTTTTATCTCGAGGTATTTAAATGCTCTAAAGTCGAGTTGCAAAAAAAGAGTCCTTCAGGTATAATTAAATAATTTGCTTACGATCATCAGATTTTTATGAAAATCATAATTCAGGTATCCGCCGACCATAACAAATCACTAGAAATACGTTTACTGTTTTTTAACGTGGGTTAAAATTATTTAATAAGTATAAGCCAAAAGTGGTATTACAGTAGTTTGTGTGAATATTGAGGGTACTTATGTGCATTAGCTTTGTTTGAAACAAAGTTGTTTATGGTTATTTGTATTAATGTTTTTGTTATAAAAGTCTGATAACAAAGTTATTTTTCTTTCTAGCTTCTACTGTCTACATTTAAAAACGTTTTGTCGCATGATAGACAGTGATGTGGCACTTAACGTTTTATGTAAAATATTCTTAAAGCTAAACCTGATGAATCTTCTATTTCCTGCATGTTCTGATGTAACTATTAGTTGCTCCCTTGAACTTTATTGTTTCCATATTATTTAATTTGATTCTAAGATAATCCTTTTAGTTTTATTGTCACATCCTTTTCCTTATTTTAAGTATTCAGTTAAAAAGCAACTCTTAATGATTATGTCAAATATTTGTACTTCTCCGAAGATTTTTTGTTTTTACTTTTACAAAAATGTGTTTATGGTCTTCGGCTTATATAACCAGGTGGTGTCGCTACTAACGCTTGGGCGCTTGTAAATATTTGTATGTGTGTGCGACAGTGCGTGGTGCGCGAGTGCGGCGCGCTGGCGACCGTGCGCCTGTATGATTGGGACCGCGCGGGCAAGGACGAGGGGCTCGGCAGGTGATACTGCAACTAATGAGCACTCGGCACATCACTAGCAACCATATTTCAACTTGGCGGCAGTACTAGAGGCATGCGAACGTTAAAGTGCAGAATTTTTCTGCGTGCGGGACGCATTTGTTGCGACCTTGCGTGGGTGCGCATACGTATTCGCTGCGTCCCGGCGTCTGCTAATTGCTTAACGCTCGCATACCGATGGTGTGTTATTGCCATTATATAGTTTATGGGTTTAATATGTACAAAATTGTATAATTATTACTATAAACACCGATTATATGGCCTGACAAAATTACTAATTGGTAAATTTATAAACTCACAACTCATCTATCTTACTGCCTATGCCACTACAGTCACATAAACAATCATCAGTAGCTTATGCAAGAATATCACAATAGGATACAGTAGGTACAGTCGAAAAATCAAAGGAATAATCAAGTACTAACAATGCTTAGAACTTGTTCCAACGTCAACGCAACGTCATAACAGTTTTCATTTAACTTTCTATAGTCACTTACACATTACACCATTTGAACTATCCAATGGTAGGTTTTAATACACTGCTGTTAGTAAAGTACAGAAGATCAGAAGAAATCCACAAATTTTAGGTATAAAACTAGCAATTAAAATAATGAACATATTTTAACAGTATGCATCTTGCATGAAACATTACTGGGTACGTCTAGGTTTTGGCAGTTAATTGTATTTGTAGGATTAACAAAGTATCAGTGTGTCACCGAGTCGCTTTTGTCATCGATGTTGTGTTTGCTTTGTTATTGCCCGTCGTTTAGATTCATCCTCACGCTATATTAAAATAACTGATATGTAATTATGAATGTTACAGGTGCTCTTTAGACATATCGCAAGTAGTCAAAGCTGGGAGAATGGACACTGTAAGTTATAATTTTGATTAATAATAAAAATGTATATGTTACGAACTGTAAGGGCTTGATATTTGAAGACATAAGTGGAAGAAGCGGACAAGTAACATTTTATAACCTTTGAGTAAATACTAATTTTTAATACAACATTGCAACAAATCTTGTAAATAACCTACTTCATTATCCAGCTAGTGTATCTAGCTACATATCAAACCAACATTATTTTAATTTAAAATCATTTTCTGGTCCTAAAACGTCCATTTGCGCTAAAATTGGACAGAATTTTAAATGTTTGCTACCCGCTTCTTCCACTTATGTCGTCATTGCTTATTCGGTATTTAAGAAGTTAGTTGACAAATAGGTAAGTTATTGTCACGCAAATGTTACAATAGTGTTTCCAATGATCATACACAGTGTAAATTAAACAATAATGGTAATGATTTTTCTTCCAGTGGCAAACGCTGCAACAAGCGAAGCACGGCAAGGTTCATCTTCGATTATCGTGGCACAGACTGTCATCAGACCTAGCAGACTTAGATCATGTAAGTGTATCTTATTATTACTAAATAATAGTTCTGGGGAAAACGAGCTCATGGGGAAAGTTAATAAGATATATTCTAACACTAATGCTTACAATTTTTTTGTATGGTTACAGGCACGTAGGGAGACTCAACTCATCAAGAACGCAGAATTAAGTTCAGCCGTGCTCTCCGTGTATATTGACTCCTGCAAAAACTTACCAGTAAGATTACATTTATAGCTAGCTACTTATAAAAATTAATGCTTAAAAAACTTAAATCCTTAATTTATTATGGAGTTACCGACTTGTGCAGATGTAAAAAAGTCAAGAACATAAGTGGAAGAAGCAAAAAGCTAACATTTTGCAACCTTTAAGTATATACTCTTTTTTCCCATACAATTTTGACAAACCTATGTCTTCAGTTACCAACTTGATTTCTTTATAATTTATTCTCTATTCTATATAGATGATAATTATGCTCTAACTACGTTTGCGTAATATGGAAGCTAAGATTGTAGATATATGTTTGACAAAACTCGACCAATTAACGTCTGCTATACTCATCAATAGCTTGGAGCTGTTAATAATGACTGACATTTCAGAACGCGCGCGCCCAGTCCCGGCCGGACCCGTACCTGACGGTGACGGTGGGCAAGAAGACTGAGAACAGCGCGGTACAGCTGCGCACCGACAGCCCCGTCTACGAGATCGGGTACTCGTTCCTAGTGCAGAACCCCGAGATCGATGTGCTGGATATTAAGGTAAACATAGTTGTAACTATTATAACCTATAAGGTATAATTCACTCTTCCTAGGACGCCGGATAAAAAGAAACGCTGCAGAAAGTTTCTTTTTATAATTTTATATTAGGGGCTGACAGGTCAGCTTGATGGAAAGCAACTGGTGGCAAAACTTTGGCCTCCGGTAAAATCACTCACTCGAAGAAACACTGCAGTTGACCCGTTCGTGGCGAATGATTGCTCTCTCCTCGTCGGGAAGACGCGTAATACCCAATATACACATATTCAGAAAACTACCTAAAATGTCTCGTCGGGATAGTTCCGGAACCGGTGGTAGTCACTGTTTACAAAATTCAGAAATTATATATTTAATTATAAATCTGAATCAAGCCAACTTTTGTTTCGATACTAAGCTCCTGCATTAGTCGGTGCTAGACTCAAATTTATATAAAATTCTGTTAAGTATTTTTATCTAATATTGTATGTTATCAAGTCCAGGCTCACGAGGGAGTTTTTTAAAATATTTATTTTTATACTTCGACTTCAGTATCAAAGAGATAAACTTAGATCGCTTCGTTGTATCGTATAGGTTCTAGACCAGAAGACGGGCAATCAGCTGGGTCAGCTGACGTACGGCGTGGCGGCGCTGCTCCGACAGAACGCCCTCACCATGTTCAGCCAGCCCATCAGCCTGCAGAAGTCCGGACCAGAGTCCAAGATCATCATCGCCCTGCAGCTTAAAGTGAGTCTATATTATATACGAGTAGAGGAACCGAAAGACGTTGTCCTGTCGGGCTAATTAAAAAATTGTTAGTATAACGCAGGAGATAATATTTTTTAGATATTAAAAGAGGCCATAAAAGAGGAGGATTACGAGGAGGAGCCTGCAGTGGAGGCCACGCCTCCCTCCCCGCCTCTGCCGCAGGAGACCACCGACGCGCCCGCAGCGCCGCTCCCTGAACACAGTAAGTTCTGGTATAACGTTAATAATTTAAGTGCATGAATTGCATAATTTGTGACAAATAATTAGTCATTAATCATTATTGCTTGATGACTTGAGATTCGATTAAAAACTGATTGCTATCGCTGTGATATGGCGAATGTAAAACATTAGTCGATGAACGATATTCTATTCAATAACCTATATCTTTGTGACTTCCTCGCACGGATTTTAATGTTCCTAGACATAAAAAGGCACTTGTTTAGTACGTTCCTTGCCCCCTTCTATGAATGAATATTTTACAATAATAATTATATTCTCTCTGAAGAATTATGCTAACATAAGATGTGCTAACAAATGTATAGTACGAAAGTGGTTTTTATTTGTACAGCTAAGCCCGGTTCCGTCCCTGACCCGCAACAACCCCAGGAAACACCCTCAATAGTCGACACCACGCCCGAGAAAGATGTTCCCTTAGAACAAATTATAAAAGAAGGTAAAACTTACGGAAATAATCTAATCTCATGTTTTTAATAAGGGAAAACAATCAGAAGCGTTACCCGATATACAGTAACTACAGTACTCATTAAGAGGGAATACGCTCTCTTATTGAAGGTCGTGGCTAAAGAAACCTAGTCTTTGGTCACTATAGACCAAAGACTAGGTAGGAAAGGGAAAGAGCAATTTTTACATTTGAGTTAATGTTGAATTTTAAGGTCCGCTTATTTCCTAGTTAACAAACGATATGAAATGTTTCAGAGGTTGCAGATCAGGAGAGTCAAGTTAAACCCGACTCGCCGAAGTTAATTCATAGGACGTCCTCTATTACGACGTAAGTTGATAAAATTCTAAACTGTTGCCTTACTAACAACGATGCTTACACAGTAATTAGCTTCACTCGCAAAGGCAGCTGACCTTGAATATTTAGGCAATAGTTACTGGTTACACGGTCAGTTTGGCATTATTTCATTTATTATACATATGTATAATGGGGGAAATTGAAAGAGAGCCAGTTGACGGACCGACGTCGATTGGTCGGAATGTGTCAATTCCATGTAAGTCGTGATCTGTTGGCTGAGTTTGACATAACCCGATCAAATTACTTAGATCCACGATCTGCATCTGTTTCAACTTCTCTGATTGTACATACGTGTCCCGTGAGTTTTTATTTCGGTATTCCATCAGTTTGGATCATACATGATGCGTTACTGTGATTGTGTTAAAATAGTTTAATTATAATCTTTAAATATTTTTTTCGCACTACGGACTTATTTGACTGATATAGTTAAATATATTTTTTTAATTCAAAAAAGGTAGCATCTGATATTTCCACATGAAAGTTTAATAAATTAAATTTTATTGTTATAATATAGATATTGGTATCTTTCAGGTCGGCCGGTGAAGCGGGTCTCGGTAGAATATTGTTGTCGTTTCGCTACAGCATGCAGAATCAAACGCTTTATATGGTTGTTCACAAAATTATGTAAGTTCTATACCTAAAAAGGTTGTTTAATATAAATATTGTCGCCAAAAAAAAACAATTTCTTATTTGAATAATTAGGAATCAGGAAACCATGTTTCTAGCTAAATATGTAATGTGATAGATTTTTAAGTGTTTCAATAAATAGTCAGTACATATCTTTTATCAATCTGTCAGAAAATAAATTTAAAATAATTTTGTATAATCCTATACTCTACAGGAATATACCGCTTAAGGATCCTAACAACGTCCCTGACCCGTACGTGAAGCTATATTTACTCCCGGGCAGATCAAAGGATTCCAAGAGGAAAACAGTGGTAAGATACACAACAGCTTTTACTATGAAAATAAGTGGAAGTGGAAGGTGGCCACACAGTTGGGAATTTAAAAATAGACGCTAGCCGATTCTCAGATCTTTTAAATTTCAATCGGCAATGCCGAAAAAGGCCGGCAACGCACCTGCAACTCTTCCGATGTTGCGAGTGTCTATGGGCAACTCTTTTTTATAAATATAAAGTATTTGTAAGTGTAACTTGACACATTATCTCAAACTATTAAAAAAGACGAAAGATTTGTATTTTTGTATACTATACTAGAAATCGGCCAAGTGCGAGTTAGACTCACGCACGAATGGTTCCGTATACATGTTGAGTATTAGATGACTAAGAGTATAGGATACTTTTTATTCCGATTTTATGTTCGTGTGGGATAAATAATCTCCACCCGGGTAAAATACTAGTGTATTTACCCGTTGCTTTGCCCGGGTGGAGATAATAGAAATACTAGTGTATTTACCCGCTGCTTTGCCCAAATTTAATACTAATCAATATTAACAGGTGGTGAAAGACAACTGCATGCCGGAGTACGACGAACAGTTCGAGTGGGTGATCCCGCACGCCGAGCTACACTCCCGACAGGTTGAGATCACCGTAGCCACGCACAAGGGCTTCCTCGCCGGCAGCCCCGTTATAGGACAGGCGAGTTGCTTATTACTATAAACCTCTGTAGTACCTATGTGTATGTGATTGTGACCGACATCCACTAACCTTCATATAAATACGATGGACCTAAGATACAATACTTTAAAATGACAGCTCTACCTTGTGCCGATTTGAACTGCCGCGGTGGGTTGGAAAAGAACTAAAGACGTAACTTGCAACTTACTGCACTTGTATGAATAGACTTCGGAGTGCCGAGTTTTCTTTTTTCACTTTCGACCGTGAACGTGTCTCGCGTTTATTACGATTTTATGTGGGATTTATACAGTGCCACCTAGCCATGAATCACGGTCACTTCTACAAATTCCATATAAAATCTTAGTAAACGAAAAACGCGTTTACGGTCAAATGTGAAAATAAAACCTGGCACTCTGCACTCTGGGCTGGCATCATGTCTTACAAACAAAAGGAGATATTTCAAGTTTTTCATTTTTAAACTAGTGGTGGTGGGTTTCTTAATAATTTATTATATAGTTTAATATGCTCAAAAGCTAAGACAATTACACAGTGTTTTATAATACTGGTACTTTATTAGGGCAGTGTTGTATTTAGATAATGTTACTAGATTGTATACATATTAAGAACATTTCCGACAGAGGAATTTGACGATTGCGAGCATTTTTGTCTTACGAAATAAGATGTTAATTTATGCTTTTGTTGTTTCAGGTTATATTGTACTTAAATCAGTATGATTTCCGTGAAGCTAAAACTGTATGGTTTGACCTCCTACCTGAATCTTCACCTAAAGACTAATTATATCGTTTGTCGCTTTTTTATATTACTCACTGTATTACTATTTTTGTACACTTTTATTTTTGTAATCTTTTAGTTTTTTAAATTGATGTGATTGGAGTTGTTCATAGCATTTACATTTAGTTGTAAGTTTAAACTAAACAGTCAAACAATTTGCAAAATGTTCATGTTTAAATATAAAATCTTTTATTTATTAATGTTATTATATTTAAGTAATCAAATTATACTTAAAGTTACTATGTTGTTCTTAATGTGCTATTAATATAATCTTTAATACATTTGCTTTTGTTGACAAAAAGAAAGGAATCTTATAAAGAATATCACTTTTTGTATACTTTCATGTTATAGCTATTAGCTGATGCTTTTTTACAAAATAAAGATATTTTTAATTTCTGTAATTTTTAAATCCTAAGATTAAGGTTTCTTAATTCCCCAAAGTTAAAGGATCACTTTAAATTCTTTCCGTGAGAATGTATCTATAACCTGTGAAACTTAACTAGGCACATGACCTTGAAAAAGTCAACAGGATACACATCTCTGCTAAAGACAATTCTCCATAGAGTAATAATTAAGAATGTCCAAAATTTTTCATTAAAAAATATAAAGTCAAATAGATGTTTTTAATATGATAAAAAATACTTTAAGCCTTTGAAGTAGCCGCTTAGAGAGAGAGAGGTGTGTTATGAGTTATGACATCCATGCACTGCATACAAAGTTCACAGTAATTTTCGTTTTGCTAGAAACATGGAAAACTTTAATCGCAAATAAGTTATTAATTTTTTAACTAAAATCTAAATTTTTTATGTATATAACTACAAGCTTTTACCCATGGCTTCAAACATGGATTTATAACATTCAGTGTCAACCCTCATTGCACATCAAACTAGACTAAAATTTTGAAAACACTGGTTGCAGAATACAAAAAAAGTTTTACAAAATACTTAATTTATTATTATAAATCACATTCAGATCAGTAGAATGCAAACTTGAATATTACATTTGTAACAGTCTTGTAGAATTACCTCACACTTAATCACACTATTGCTATCAACGTTCTAATGTATTGGGGGCAATTTTTTGGGCTATTATTTTTCCATATCCTCCTCTGCCTCCATCATAGTCAGTACGGTATTCATCACGAACCTGAAAGTAGAGTTCTATCTAGTTCTATCTGAAACTAAATTCTTCTTTTTGAAAAATTTGCCCTGCCACTGGCAGATACTAAGCACTAAGACTAATCTTTAAAAAAATGGCACCATTTCACAAACTATGACATTATGGCAGTGTCTATTGCTGTCACTACTCATAGATAAAGTAAGCATATGTAATGTCACAAGTAGTTGACTCAATTTTAACTTAATTTTAAGTCATTTAACTTGCAACTTGCTATTATATTTTATGTTTACATGCAAATATTAACTTAAAATAAAGTTAAAATTTAGTAACCTACTTGTCTACCTAAACCAGACATAAGCATATCTCATACCCACATTTGTATTGAATGAAACATAAAGTAATGATAAATAATTTTTTTATAGCTGTGCTATTCAGAACTATTTTATACTTTTAAATTAAACATCTTATCTAGACATCAAGCTCAGTGCAAGCAACAACAAAGAAGATGATTCTTACCTGTCCACCAGTTTTACCGCGGCCATATTGTCTGCCTTCTATAAATCCAGCATCCCAATCACATCTTATTATTCTATCATCCAATCGAGTTCCATTTATGTACCTAAAATTTTTTATTTTACATTTTATATTAAAAAACCTTTCTAAACCAAGCATTCTCTACTTATCTTATTACCAACCTCATACAATCCTCAGCATCTGGCCTGGAATAGTATTCAACAAAGCAAAAACCGCAAGGCGTTTTCTTGTACTTATCGAGGCCCATTATAACTCGACGTATATCTCCACATTTTGAAAATAGATCATAAATTTGTTCTTCTGTGGTATAAAAGGAAAGATTGCCGATATAAAGTGTAGACGATACCCGTAGCAATTTTTCTTGTTCACTTCTTGAACCCTACAATATTACAGATATAATAATATATTTCCTTGATATACAATTGTTACAAATAATGTTTTATGCCTTAACTCACCTTAAAATGTTGGTCACGATATGAACTAATTTCAATAGAGGAGCTCATAGAATCGTAACTTCTTTTCATTGCTGTTGGTAGTGCAGGAGTCTTTATACACGATAAAATAAATGATATTGATTTAAAACGTTAAAAAAATACTTTCGCCTAATACAAATTTCAGGCTTTTAACCACAAAATCTGAAATTAATTACAAGCTTGGTAATCACCATCACAATTCTTGACAAGTGAATAGTGACACTTGGCAAATAGCAAATGACAGTTTTTTTTTCGGTTTTCGCTGCTACAGTTTGCCAATAAAGGAAAATAATATTATAAAACGTGCCCCTAGGACGATCAAATGGTTTGATTCAAAATTTCAAGTAGATTTTCGACCATCTATCCATTTTGGTCGTTTACGAAGTTGGTTTGGTTGATAAACCGGTCAGTTTATTATTTATCAAACCTAACCCGTATACGAGTTTGAGGCATGTTTGATGTTACTTTTGTTGTTTGAGTTTTGACACGTCGTTTGATTGTGTTACGATTACGACGCGTTTATCAAACCGTGAAATTGGATTCAAAGAGTTTGACCTTTATTACTCTTTGTTCTTTGCTTTTAGCAACTATTCTTGTAAAAATTATGTCATGATGACATTTTTGATCGTTTTCTTTAAACTTTGACAAGAATGAAGACGTTTTGAACTCTAATAAAAACTTGAGCAATGAGCTTGAATTTTAAATCTTAGTATAAATACCCCTTATTTATGTTTTAAACACATGTTAGCGAAAACAAGCAAAAAAGTTATTATGAGTTTGTTTTCTTTGGTTTAAACGTAAATATTTATTACAGAGGTCTTTTTATACTACGCTGTTGTTGCTAGTTAAGAGTTACAACATGATATCTCAAGAGTATGAAACCCTGGATGAAGAAGTAAAAGAGCTTTTACAGAACTACAAACTTAAAATGACTACAGCTTACGAGCCATGTAATGCAATAAACTTTAAAGAATGTCTCATTGGATTACATGAGGTACGTGATAGCAATCTTGGTGAAAACAGGCACAATTAATATCTGATTCATTGTGCCTGTTTCCACAAAGATTCCTTGGTTTTAAAATATGCCAATTAACTTCTGCTTTAAGAATCGATTATAATTATTACTATATCTAACTTACACAAACTTAAAAGGAGTAACCCCAATTAACTTAAAAATTAAATTTTTCATGAAATTTAGTAATAACTAATTTATTTTATCATTATATATAAATAAGCTTATCTTTAATTGAAGGAAATGAACATATTAAACATAAACTATATATTTAACCCTTATACTGATGTAAAAGAAGACACTTTACAATCAGAAGCTCTAACAAATTTAATAAATGCTACATGGACACTATTGCAACATCATAAAAACGCTACAGAAAAATTAAAAAATGTTAAGGAACAAAATCATATATTAGATCACAGCAATAGACAATTCAATGTGAGTATTAAACTTTACATTTTTGTGTATTATATGATATTAACCAAGTGAGATAACTGCATTATGTTAACCATAAACAAATTTTATTCATTGCCCTCAGGGTATAGTCAAGAGTATGAAAGATAAATTAAATTCAGAGAAGAATGAAGCACGAGCTTGTGTTGCAACAGCTCAGAGGATATCTGACCAATCGAATGATGTATACCAAAAATATATGGAGACAAAAACAAAACTGAATCAGCTAGCAAAACAAAAGGAAACAACTGAAAAAAGCCTTCAGAATAAAATTGCTCGACTGAAACTTGAAAATGAGAAACTACAAGACAAATTGAGGAATAAATCTGGTAATCATTATTTTTTATTTTTGAACTTGTTATTTAAGTTTAAGCTAAATATCCAAAAACAAAAAAACCCAGCTGCAGAAACCATTGCAATTTAAAGATCAAGTTATATATTTTTAGAATGACTATTTAAAGCCTGTCATTTTGATATCCTGCTCGACCTAAATGGGCAGAAACAAAAACAATTTTGATTTCAAAATGCACTATTTTGATTTTCTTAATTTTTAATGTACTATCAAGACAAATCTAGCCATATGTCATATGTTAAAATCCATCAAGCCGTTTAGGCTGCAGAGTGTGCCAAACAGTTATACATATGAGTGCCATGGCCTAGTGGGTAAAAGTACCTTTGGTCCACTCTCCAGAAAGTGCAGGTGTGGAACCCGGGTGAAGGCAACATTACCCAATCCCCCTATCCCTATTCCCTTATAAAGGCTGGCAACATACTTTAAATTCTTCGGATGTTGCGAGTGTCCATGGGCGACGGCTGTTGCTTTCCATCACGTAACCGGTCTGTCTGTTTGCCTCCTAAATATCATTAAAAAATACATACATACTTTAAAAAAAACATACCCTCCTGGCACAGTCGGGTAAAAAGTATAATTGCTAGATAGTGTCGACCATAAGCAGTTGAATATTGTATATATAGAACACAGAGGGAAGTGAAATAAAATACAAAGCAACAAGCTTTATTAATAAATTATATTGTTTTTAGGTAACTATACACCGTGTGCAGATGTGTGTGATTCTACGCTGTTACAGCTAAAAGATAGGGAGACAAAATACAAAGCAATGATAGCACAATTACAAAACACCAATCAGGAGCTATTGAGAGAACTTTTGAATCTTAAAGAATCACTCATTTTAACTGGAATTGATGATCTCCAATTGAATTAATAGTTACATATTCTGTTATTTGTTTTAATGATTGCCATAACAGTATTAATTAAGCGAAAATTAATTTTATGTTTAGTAATTAATAAGTTTGACTATAAATAAGAATCATAAAGTCCTTAAATATATTTTTGATATTAATAAATTAATAAACAAATTATGTCTTTTCACTAAAAATATGTACTTAATTAAATATATACTATAATTATTATACTTGTTCCACGGACAAAACCTGCCTGCCTTCAGAGGAAAAAGAAACCTAATATAATGGCATCAGTGAGGCATAGGCTCACTTTTCTAAATTATATTATATACTTTTTAGTTTTGGCTAAAAATATTTGAAATAATTTATTGTTGATATTGTGATTATACAACTTTTAGTTAATAAAGATTAGACTAGAATACAATTACTTAATTACTTATTCATTATCAAATAGTTATTTGAAAACTTTTTATAGTATGTTGCTACTGTTGCCATTATTGTTAATATCAATATTATAATTCCTTTTTAATCTACACGGTCTACAGATTTGTTTTCCAGTAGGCAATGTGCAAGAAAAAATTTTGCTTTATGCAAAGCATTTTTCTACTTCAGCATTACTAAAGTATTATAAAATATGTCGGTGCAACCTGCAACGCCCGGCACACCTATGAATAATGGGGGAAATTGAAAGAGAGCCAGTTGACGGACCTACGACATTTCATCGTAATATGTCAATTCCATATAAGTCGTGATCTGTCGGCTAAGTTTGGCATAACACGACCAAATTACTTAGATCCACGATCTGTATCTGTTTCAACTTCTCCGATTGCACAATCAAGGTGCGAATCTGTAAACGTTATTGAAAGCAAATTACATATTAATTAGCATTTTCTGTAGATGCGACACGTAAATACGTATGTTGTTTGAGCAATGAAGTCAAAACAAAGGCCGTCGTCCATTCATCGCCAACAAAGTGAAACAAGTTTGGCTAGAATACGTCAACTGAATTAATTATGAATAATATCCGTCGAGGCTCTGTATGAGCAGTGGGCAGTGGCCGGCGGGCGATACGAACGGCCGCTACCGTCGCGACAGCTCTGACGAGCTGCAGATTGATTCATCCCCACTAATAACCATAATCACTTCGCACCGAGCCGCTAAACTGCGCGCGCGCATCGTACTCCCGTTTCGCCGTTATCTTCGTTTCGAGTGTGATAAGATCGTTACATCACTGTGATAAGAGTCGTCAAGGTTCAATTTTACCTGTGATACGATAGTCGCCGCATTCGATATGCCCCGCGACTAGTCCGAGTTATTTATTCGGTGCCGTGTTATTGTTTATCGAATGTGTCGTGAATTATGGACGGGAAGAGACTGAAGATAACCGTGGTGGGAGACGGAATGGTGGGCAAGACCTGCCTCCTGTATGTGTACACCAAGAAGACGTTCCCGAAGGAGTATGTGCCGACAGTGTGAGTAGTCGCGGTCGTCAGAAGACAGTAGCGGAGGTATAGGTCATGAGGTCGGCGGCTGCGCAATCGTATCGTGCGTGACTAAATTAGAAGGTGGATGCGGCACTTCACGAGACATTCGTGAGATACCTCCGTAGGGACGTGCCGCGATGATGATTTATTTCCATTTATTACTTAATCTTTATTTCTATATATGTAACGAATACGGGAATATTAGCTTCGTTTTCCTTTAATTGTGACTTTGCTGAACTTATCAATTTGTATGACTCAGAGTCGTACCGAATCCGTACTAGAACACAGTTTGTAATGTCAATGAAAGATTTATAATTTTGTTTTCGGTATTGCTTTACAGTTAAAAAGTATTCATAATTTTAATTAATTAAAAATAACTTTTTAAACTGGGGCTAGCTTCTTCTAGTGCTCTGTTGTGTACGAGCAGCAAAAAAATGAGATTATTTTTTATTATTATTTAGTCACGTATGTACTAAATTAAAAATTGATATATGTAACATAAAATACTTTTGAGATTTTTTATTCAATATTAGAAGTCAGAACCGTGACCATTTGGCGTAAGTAAATAAGTATATAAATTTGTTAATGTTAGAGCAACCATTATGTTTTGCAGCAATTAGTACACGAGTTTGCTAACACCTTTAGTTTATGACATCACTCGTTAAACGTAATGTAGCTACTTAGCTTTAATTCGTAAACGATGATTCAATGTTATTCATCATGCTAAACTTTAGTATGATGCATAAAGGCCGATTTACACTTGATTTAATTAAGTTGCGAGTTAACTTCCGTGATCGGCGAGTTTAGTTATTTTTGACGTTTGAACGGTAAAATCGAGTTAAGTTGTAAGTTGGCTTGAATAGAACGCGATCCTATTTTTTGGCGAGTTAAGTGCGAAGTGCTACCCCTCTCGCGTCTCCCGCACCCCGCCAACTTAACTCACCAGCGTGTAGACGTTTGAGTTTAGTACAGTTCATATTATAATATTTAATTTATCAAAAATTTTAATAAAATAGGTATTTAGTTGAGTAAAATATTAAATTTAATTAGTTTGTAGGCAGTAATTGAGCAATTTATCGAGAATTATCTTGTTATCGAACCAGCAACTTATGATAACTTAACTCGCCTACGTTTGAACGTCACTTAATACTACAAGTGTCAAGCGAATATCGTTAGAGATAATCGCTTCGCTTGTTTTGTATGGGATTGACATATTCGAACTCGACTAGATCACGTGACTTTTCGTTCGGGTATGTCAACCCCATACAAAAACACGTCAAGCGATTATCGTAAACGATACTAACTTGACACTTGTCTAGGGGGGCTTGAATTTAGAAGTAATATTTTAACTGACAGTTGTTAGAGAATATTTTTGCTTCCGATATATAAAATTCAATTCTTACGTCCGAATATTTGTAACGAACTTTGTTCTGTTATTGTTTTAATATTTTGAAATCCTCCGATTTGGTTTCTATTACATCAGAGAAATGTATATTTTATAAAGAAAATCCATTTCAGGTTTCTTTTTATTCTTCTATTTAGAAAACGCAATGCCACGTCGCGATGTAAATCTACCGTTACTTAAATACAAAATATACAACTTACTTATTTTTCAACAACCTTTTTTTACTTCAAAAAAGGAATTGAAAAAAAAAGGCAACCTTTTTGCACAAAAATCCGCACCCTGCCAAGTCAACAAAATGATTTCATTATAAAGTGTACAGTAGAAATGAACATTTAAAATTTTTATTAACTTTTATTTGAATACGCTTTGTATGCATACGCTGAGGCGAAATTTTTAGTGAGATTTTCTATTTCATGCCTACGCGTCTGTGCAAACGCGCTACAGAATCGTCACTTTTTCAACATACAATATCTTAATTATTCCTAGAATATACGAGATAAGTTTATCAAACTAGAAAGGATGCCGACCCTTTTCGTATTAACGTGTCAAATGAAGAAGAAACCTTTAGCGATTTCACATACGTGCCGTAAACTACATTTTTCACAATTTCTTTCAAAAATCTAGTACTCAAATTGTTTAAAAATCGGTACCGGAAAGATAACACAACATCTTGAAAGGTAGAAATCACCTTTCAAAATGTATTGTTATCAGTAACGTGCCAAAATTTTTTATATTGCGTGCTACTTCTGGCACGCGTGCTATTCGTTCGCCATCCGTGATTTAGATGATTTAGACCATTTTTAGAATAGGCTGCGTGTCAAAACATGTTAAGACACCTCCACCAAAAAACGACCGAATTGCTTGGCGTCCAGTGCGGTTTTCTGCAGTTGTGAATAGTGCACAGAGTACACGGTTCGTGGTATGGTTTGAAACAAATTCGGTGGTGTTTCATCATTTTTTTAGGTCTCAATCGGTATTTCAGCGATCTGCGGCGCGGCGGCGATTGCGAGGCGAGCGCGAGCGCAACTGCACTGCCCCTGCACCGTTGACTTCCACAGAATCTAAAACGGCCTAAATTCTTTGAAATATTTCAAAGATTTTTTTTGATTTCTTTTTTATACCTTATAAAATTCTATTTGTTTTGAGAAATTTACTTTAAAATCAATTTAATATAATTGTGAAATAACTGTTATGTAAAATTAGTTTTTTGCAAGAAAAATTAGAAAATAAATTGTTCTACGCAAATATTTGTGCCTTTTGGTGGGGCACTTCGCTTTAAAAATCTATGTGTTAGAACGCGCCGCTGTCGCTGCCGCGTCGCGAATCGTCGATATTCAGATTCAGGCCTTGTGGTTGTAATTGACGGTCGCTCGTCTGAACCATCCCGTGAATATTTCGTGCATTTCAATAACCTTTTTAATTTCGGGTGCAGTGTTTGATATATTTTATTGAAAGGCATAAAGGTTATTTTTACATTTTACAGCTGAATAGTTATAAAACGATGGTCGTTTTTACACAGATACATTAATGTTATGATGTTTTATAAAAAGGAGACTATCTGCGCCTTGCGGTCTTTAAATTAATTTTACTAGTTACATTAGATAAGTAAGTTTGTATAGTGTCTGAGTGTGTGCGCAGTACCAGTGTAATGCACCTGTGAGCATTCTCTGTTTTTTTAAAGTAGACTGTGACTATAATTTTTCGTTATTTTCTTTTAAAACAATTAATATTTTCAGAGCGTCCATAGCCTAGTGAGTAATGGGGGTTCTACACGGTGGGAACAAACATCACGCAAAGGTGATGATGCAATACATTTTCCATCTCACGCTCATGAACTGAAGGTGAATTTTAGATATTAATATTATAAATGGTTTAGGTTTAACAAACACGACCTTGATGCCCTCCAAATTGCACCCTCAGTTTATGGCGTAAGATTGAATAGAGAGTGCACCTTAGGTATTAATGTTGTAAATGTGTCCAACGAGTATAGCTATTTTCAATCGTCCGCCATGGACTGAGGGTGTAATTTGGAGTGCATGAAAGTGCACCTTAGCGTGATATTTGTTCTCGCCGTGTAGAACATTTGAGTAACCCCGTAAGACATTTGTTTCGCACTCGAGAGGGTGTATGCTCAAACGCGCTGACGTGAAACGGTGGCCCAAATTTCCTAATCCCCTAACCCTCTATTCCCTTTCCCTATTCCCTCATAAAGGCCGGCAACGCACTTGTGACTCTTCGAATGTCACGAGTGTCCATAGGCGTCGGGAGTTGCTTTCCATTAGGTGACCTGTCTGCACGCTTGCCCCCTACATATCATTAAAACAAATTTTATAAGCCGCTTGAGAATGTGAGGTCCTAATACTTTGTAAGTACACGAGCGTTCCCTAAAAGTCACACCCGAACTGACGACTAAAAGAAGAAAGAAAGATTACACGACTTGTATAAGAAACGTTAAACTTGGTACGAGTTTCAGTGTGGAACAAGGACATATATTGAAAAAGACGCAACAGAATATTGTAGGGATATCCTTAAATCCATACTTGTGTTATTGCTTGTTTGCCGTACGGATGCAAGTCCTTTCGAAGCAACCAATCGGCTTGATTTTTGCCATTGGCCTAGCTAAAAGGATGGACAATGTTAGGGCTGCGTGATTTTTGAATTCTACGAGCGTAAAGTCGCGGAGGGCTACTCGTGTTAAAATATTAAAAGAATAGCTATTCCCCGCGGTGCTATCTACGTTAAAAGTAGCCTATGTGTTAATCAAGAGTACCAGCTAGATCCTTGTCAAATTTTATCGATATTAATCCAACCGCTTAAGCGTGAAAAAGTAACAAACATACTCATTCACAAACAAACTGTTGGGTTTATAATATTAGTAACATTACCAACAGTAAAATAAAATATAAAGTAAGATAAGATAATATCATTTTGATTGGTATTTCTTGTAATATCTTTACAAGAACTACCAATCTACTCACAATAATAATATAGAACATTAATAATTTTTGCACAACTTAACAGCTAAACTTAAACATAATAAATTCTTTAGAAACTGTACAAATCAGCGGTCTTACAGCCTAAAGCCTTTCTTCCAGACTAACCCCAATAATATTTAAACAGTGTTTAACTAATTAAGATTCGCTGTCCCTTTCTGGAATGTTGAAAACATCACACGACAGAAAAGTACATCGAAACTTGATTAGTTAAACATTTCTTAAATATTTTTATGAAAAAGGAGGTTTATGATTCCGTGAAACAATCAAATTCCTATTTTTCTTTACACCTCATAGAATAAACGACCAGTGTTCCTTTTTATTAAAAAACGTTTGATATAATTATATTGAATGAATACTTTTTAGATATTTCATAAACTAACTGATATATTCTGGATATATTCTTTGTTGAAATTGTGTGTGCGGCGTTAGCCCTACCAGCACGGTGCCTTAAGCGGCAGTCCTTAGCCTCCTGACTTCCATTCAAGTACATATCTTAATCAGCCAGACACCCCTTAATGTGACGTGAGGCACCCGTACATACCTGGTAGTTCCCTGAACGGCCGACCAGCAAACCACCCCCTCAATGAAGTCGCTACTCTGAAATGTATACTCCCAGTTACTAACAATACGAAGCTAGAGGAATTTACGTGTTAGACCCGGGTCGAACTACGAAATTACACATTATTAACGCTTGTAAAATGCATTCGCAACGCATCTGTAGCAATACAAACGCGCGTTAGAATATAATGCAATGAACATAAAGGTATCTTGTTCCGCTACTAAATTCTCTTCTAATTCTCTTTTGGCACTCAGCTCGGAAACGAGGAGAATAATCACCTAATAGAATGCTATTGCGCCCATGAACACTTGTACCGTCAGAAGAGTAGCAGGTGCGTTGCATTCAATGAAGAAAAGGGTTTTGAAGTTGGACCGGCGGTAAACTCGCTTACTTGACGAAAGACAGCGAAAGCGCTTTTGCACGCCGGTTTTTCGTAAGGCCGAGGCGTTTCTTCGGTCGAGTATGCTATTTCACAGCAAGTTTGAGTTTCTGAATCTTCATCACTTGAGTCGTCCACTTTTTATATCTATGGCTACCATCCTCTACGGATTCATGATTCAAAGACCCTGAGGTAGGCCATGAATAATTTTTCGTGGATTTCATTTTTCATGATAAATCGCAGGGAATAAACTTATTCTATAGTTTTTACCTGTGATCTTATAGCGACTTTCAAACTTTGAAAGTCTTATGTGGCAGACACAAGTATTTTTTCAACCACCGGAGGTCATCCACCAGTTTCGTCAGGAATGACGGGAGAATTATCATTTAGCGGGGTCATTGACAGACTGATTTTTTTTTTTTAATTTTCAGCCATTTGAGACTTAAACCATAGATAGTAAAATTATGATACAGCATATGCATTCCGGCCTATGTTTGAAATAGATAATGACAGCCGCGCGGGTTGTCACGTGTGCTAGAGCTGCCTTTTGGTAGTACTTTAATTACCCGACCGAAAGTGTATATGATACCTAATGTTTTATATCTGTATATACTTTAGAGTACTGCGGATTAGAGGACGGCAACATGCGGTCGAGTCGGAAGATTTGAACGTGTCGTTTGAGAGTAAAGCTCCTGGATCTGAAAATGAAACCGGATACTGACAAAAAATCAAAATCAAATTTTATTTCTGAGTAAATTTGAATCAAAAGCTTTCTCAACGCCTACATTAGGGATAGCACCCGCACCGCGTGATTTCGCAGCTCCGTCCACGATAACCACAATCCCACGACCCACAAGTCCAGCAACGCCACTATTTATCACTCACTAGGTTTACTACAATAAAAGTATATCATACACACTACATACAAATTTCAAAAGAGACTGCACCGCAATTAAGGAACTTTATAATCTTTTAAGGTAAGGTAGATATTATATTAATAAGCATAATGCATTACTGTGATGTAAGTTAAGCTTCAGACTCTGGAGAATTCAATGCAAAGTGTATGAGCCCATATAGTTAAAGTAAACCTGACATGTATGAAGACATATTTCATTAAAAAAATAAAGACATATTTCATTATCCAAGTTGCAAGTTATAAAATAAATATATTTATAACTTGCAACTTGGATAATGAAATCAATAAGAAAAACTAATTAAAAAAATCACTAAAGAAACTTTGGTACCTTGTACTTTGTGCATTTTAATACCTACAAAGAAACTAAAAGCATAACATGATTAATCTAAACAGTAATGTAACTTAATTGTCTTGAATTAAATATTGTATTTTGTCCTCGTTACGATACTGAAGATTTTTTTTTCAATTCATTTATTTTTAAACAAAACATACAACTTTTACAGAAATATCTCACCAAACCAAAGTTTATCGGCGAGAATACGCTCATTATCCTTATCATAAAACTAATAATT